>PVIC010026045.1:0-24773 GCA_004025085.1 Thryonomys swinderianus
CTTTTAGGAATTTTCCTAATAGCCTAGATGATGGTGAATTTCTATCAGTCCTACAAAGTCGTTTCTAATTCTCTGTTTCCTTCCCTCATAGTGAGCACACATTTTGAGCAAAGCCCCCTTCCTATTTGAATGGCCACTTAAACAATCTAACATGTGTTGTGAACTAAAGCATCATCCTAAGTGAACTGACTTGGATTATACTTTTAGGAATCTCTGACAGTAGTAATAAAACCTACCAGTGGCCATTGGTGTTATTTCCTTACTGGTTGTACCTAATATTTCTTGAGTACATACGCCAAATTCTACTCTACATTTTTCCTTTGTATTGTCATTGACAATGCATACTATTGTAAATTATATATATATAAAACTTATAATAATAACATTTACAATAATTACAATAATTATGCATACATATATATGTATGTATATGTGTGTGTGTGTGTGTGTGTGTGTGTATATATATATATATATATATATATATATATATATATATATTCTTCCAGCTGAGAGAGGTTGATGTAACTAATCATGATTATAAAGTTTGTAAGTGGTGGAAAAGGATCTCAACATCTGAACATCTTCATTACAATTGCTCTGAGTTTCTATTCTTATCTACTAGGTTTTCACCTTCTATTTTCAAGAAAGATTTTAAAGATATACTTCTTCAATTTGCTTAGAGATCAAAATTAAATAAGCAATAAACCTGCATATACACATAGATATATTTTAATATTACTGTTAAATTTAGAGCGGCCTGGCCTCTTACTGGTCATACTGTCGCAGTGATCTTGAATCACTTGAATTTGAAATGCATAGTACCATGCAATGAGTGTCCAAGAAGAAGGGCCACGGCTGAAGTGAGCAGCTCCTCGGAGGGAGCAGCCCAGCAGAGACAGCAGTCCAGCACCGTCCCGCTCTCATTGTTGAATGCAACATCCTACCACAGGTAAAGAATTAAAAGATGTGCATCAGGAAAATCTGGGACAGTGGCATTCAGGAATGAAAGGGTCAGTGACAAACAGTGGAGGGTGGGACAGCAGGTCCCGGGAATTGAAAGGAAAATGGTCCCAAAAGGCTCAGGCACAGAGGCTGGCCATGTAGTGCGTGTGGACATGTGTGTGAAAGTTCACTGTGCTGCCCCAGACCCAGTATAATATTCTCATTATGTGCAGCACTGTGGTCTGAAATCAGTTTTGTATGGGGATTCCCCCTGAGCTCCTAGAAAATTTGGCAGCTCAAGCTCAATTTCTATTTCAGGAAAACATTTTCCTCTCCTTTAGCATATAACTTCTGCCCCCATACAGGAAATGTGGCTCAACTGTAGACGCAGAAGTCCAATAGCTCACATTTTAGTTCAGAGTGTTTGCTTTTAATTTTAACTAGAGTCAGACTCTAATATGTGTTGGGTAAACCTTATGCTCATTCAAAGAGCATTTTATTGAAATCACGGAACTAGATACTGTCCATGAATTCTACTCCCCAAACAGAAGCCTGCAAAATTACCTGTGGAAAGAGTCACACAGCCCTACAACAGGGAGGCTGTGCGTGCTTTGGAAGGAGTTGAAAGCACAGCGCTACCACCCAGGAGTGAGCCTTTGAGAGCCAGATCTCAAAGTTTTCACCAGAAGTTACTGGGTCAGTGAAAACCTCTACTTCACTACATTATTATAAGATTATTACAGTTTGTGTGTGTGTGTGTGTGTGTATGTGTGTAACTCAAGGCTTTTACAGGAGGGTGGGTCATATGATCATCATTTTCCCTTAAAGACAGAATCTACATGTGAGGAGAAGAATAGATAAAGAAGGAAATAATTTAAATGGGAAGATGAAAGTGATGATTGTAGGCTCCTAAAACATGCTTTAATATTAGACATTGTTCTCTAATTACACAATGCACTGTGTGCATTATAATTTATACTTTCTTTTTGCTTGTTTTCTTTTCCAGTATGTTTAATGTGGCTGGCTGTCAAGTACCTTGAATTCCTAATTCATCTCCAGGCCTGTAATTGTAAATACTAGTACTTATCTTACCAAGACCAACATGGTGGAAATACAGTTTCTCGACTTATTTGCTCAATAGCTATTTATTGAAAACTAATTATGGGTCAGACATTCTTCAGGGGTTAAAATGTAGAATTAAATGAGCTAAACTCTGCCTTATGAAATTTATAGAATATGTTCTAAATCAAAGCAGTGGGCTGGTAGGAAAATGGATACTTGAGTATTCAGTTGCCTAGAAGCGTCAGCTAAATATTACTTTCATTACAGCTTTCTCTTGTGACCAAGATGGTCTTAATTTTCCCCTGAGCTAGACTACATCTCAGCAGGGCTTCTTGAACTTCAGCGCTGACTTCCCCTTTCTTCATGGACTCAGTTTAGAAAATTAGTGGTCGTAAATTCTGCCGCTGCTGCTCTGAGAGATAAATCTCACTAATAGGCCTTTTGCCATGGCCTAGCCCAGGAGTCCTAAGGGTCTGGAGTTTCCACACTGTCACCCCGGGGCTTGTGCATGTGTCAGGGCCTCTGAGGGCCACAGTTAGGACCCACAGAGCCCTGGAAGTGTTCCGATCTCTCGGAGGTGGGGCTTGCTGAGGGCTGCTGGGTGAGGGGTGCTGTGGCGTTAGAGTCACCCGCCCCGCCCGGTGAGTCAGCCCCCGAGTGCTCTAAAGAGAGGTGGGCCCTGGGCAGAAGTGAAGTGCAGGGTGGTGTCCTGGAGGCAGGTCTCCCTCCCCAGTTCTGTCCTCCTCTCTTTCTGCCTCAGAGACAGCTGACCACACATTGAAATCTCTAAAAACAAGAGCCCAGGGAAACTTCTTCAAAGGCAGGTGCTGTCATTTGTGCAGTGAAAGAGGAAAGAGGCAAGGCCTCGCTCTAATCACAGACACAGATGTTTGCAAGCTTGGGGGTACTAGGCGCACTCCTGACAATGCGTCCACCTCCCCTGAGCTCCATACCCCAGTTCTTCCCATCCTTTCCTTTTGAAAACCCTCCTGGCTTTTGTTTGGATGAAACTGAGTTTGGTTTTCTCGCTTCTTTCCTGTATTGCAAAATCCATGATAAACACTTTCGTACCTGCTGAGCTTCATAGGGTTCAATTTTTCTTTGGCATGGCTGCATATAGCCGTTGCACAAGTAGAGGAAATTGAGAAACACAATGCTTTAAACATTTTTTTTTTTTTTTGAGACAGGGTCTCACTTTTTGTAGTTCAGGCTGGCCCTGAGCTCACTATGTAGCCCAGGCAAGACTCGAACTCAGAAATCCTCCCGCCTCTGCCTCTCCAGTGCTGGGATTACCAGGGTGAGCCACCATACCCGGCACTGTGGTATGTGGTATTCATTGCTGGTGGGCGTGGGTCACCACGCCTAGCATTGTATGTGGTTACTGGGGATCGAACTCAGGATCTTGTGCTTGTGAGGCAGGCGCCCGAACCACTGAGCTAAATCTCCGGCCCTGTTTTGAACATTTTAATACAAATGTCTAAAGAAGGGAAGTTAGGAGTGTGCAGGTCATCATGTGAGTGTGAAATCTGTGTTCTTTGAACAGTGCTGATGGGTGTGATAATTGTTTAATTAATGCTTGGAGTTTCTGGAACAAAAAGTGTTTACTGAGCAAGGCTTTAGGAATCTTTATGAGTTCAGTGAGATAAGACAAAAGTTTTCTTTTTCAAGAATCTTTGAACACTAGAATATCTGATGTAAGTTAAAAGCAAAAAAAAAATTGGGTTTAAGAAAGAAGTGGTTCCCACTATGTTCATATTTCCTGCTTATGAGTAAAAGTAAAATAGTTTAGCCAGGAGTGGTGGCTCACGCCTGTAATCCCAGCACTCAGGAGACAGAGACAGGAGGATTGCTGAGTTCAAGGCTTGCCTGGGCTACCTAGTGAGCTCAGGGCCAGTCTGAACTAAAAAGTGAGACCCTGTCTCAAAAAAAAAAAAAAGTTTATATCTCTAGGTGTCAGTGCATAATAAATCATGCTAATGCTTACTAGTAAGAGTAATTTTCAATCAACACATGTGTTCAACAGCCGGTGCAGAAATTGAATTGTGAAGTTAGTGTTTATAATCATGACATAAGCTGAGTTTTATCAGTTAGTTTAAACCAAATTACTGTTTGTGTTATATCCCATTCACACGGTGGGCAAAAACTGCATTCATTAGTGTTTTGGATGAGACATGCAGAAGCTGACCTTTTATGTTCCAGAAGGAGCTGCATGTCTTAAACTCATAGCCTGAGTGATGATGGATCAATAAGTTTGTGACAAGCGAGGAATGTAAACCTTCCAGTAGTGTCCATCCTCTCAGACATGAGGCGGCCGGTTGATGCTAAGTGGTGAAACAAAAATACACAAAAAGAACCTGGAGCCAAGGTCCTTCGTCTTGAGTTGAGTGAGTTGAGCTGGCAGTCAGCAGTGGTGATTTAATACTTTACAGATATTTCAGTAGCTGTGATGATTTATCCGATGTATCAGTGGGGAGTGCAAAAAATATGTATATATCACATGCACATGACAGTGATAAGCACCATTCAATTTCTAAATCCATGACAAGAATAAAGAAATCTCCTTAAACAAAAAACAAAATGGTTATAGATTTACGTTCTCTGTTTGCAAATATACTATGTACATTTAATTTGCTCTTCTATAGGATTTTCTGAATTAAATTATAATAGAAATACATTTTGTTTAAATTTTTCTACCTTAAATCAATTGTGCTCTGGTGTTTAGTATTTAAACATATTTTACAATAAGATTGAGTACTGATTAAAGGAAAAATGGCATCATGATAGTAAGAAATTTTATCAAAGCAGAGTAAGGACAGGTTTTAACATTTACTTAATAAAACTAAATATCAAGGTAAATGTAAATAAGGAACATAGAAAAGAAGGTATCCATGTTTCTCTTCTGTAATTATCATTTCTCAAAATTGACATTTTCTCAGATTGTTGGCAAATTTGCAGTATGTTTATTATAAGGTAACATAAATTTAGAAGACAGCTCCCCTTTGTGAACTATCACTAGTGTTTAGCTTTTGAAAATTCTCCTTAGAATGATTAAGCTGTAAATTCACAAAAATAGGTTCTGAGATATACTTATATATGTAGTTATATAAAATCTTGTTTTAATTAGTTGAACATAAGATAAGTTTTAAAAATATGGCCTACTATGTTAATATATAAAAATGAAGAAGGAAATGTTTCTTAGCTTGTAAGAAACTTAAGTAATATATGTGCTGATGTAGGGTAGTTCAGCTGTCAGAACAATTCTTATTCTAACTGAAACTGCCTGAGAATGGTCTTTGTTGTCTGTTTCTTTGAGCACATATTTGCCATACATAGTGATTATAATCATCATAAGAGATTTGTACCTGTACATAATTATCTTAATTCTTTTTTTCCAATTCTCTTCTGCCTCATTTATGTTTTCCATTTTCCCTATTAATTTCCTTTTATAAAAATCCTTTTCTCCTCTCATTCCTTGACTCCCTTCAGATCTGAAGTTCGTTCTATTTCCTAATATCTACCCCCATTTTATTCATTATTTACACTTTAGATTACTCACCTTAGAGAAACATGGTGATATTTCAACTTGTGTGTCTGATTTATCTTACTTAAGATTATGTTCTTGTGATGCATCCATTTACCTGAAAATGTCAAACGTATCCTTCTTTATGACAAAGTACTATACCATTAGATATAATACCACACTTTCCTTATTCAGTCATCTGTTGATGGGCATATGTGCTGTTTCCAACATTTAGCTATTATAAATTGTGATGCTATAAATAGGTATATACATATCACTGCAGTACAATAGCTTTGGATCTTTGGAGATGATATTTAGAAGAGGAATAGCTAAATAAAACAGAACCAATAGTTACAGACTTTTGAGGACTCTCCACCCTGATGTGCACAGTGACTGTGTCAGTTTACAGTCCTACCTAGCAATGAAGGAAAGTTCCTTTCTCCACTAGTATTTGCTGTTAGTTGATTTCATAATAGCAGCCATGATAGAGTGAGATGACATCTCAGTGTGTTTTCTAGTGCGTTTCTTGGATGTCCAGTGATGCTGTTCCCTTTCTTTATCAGCACAGCAGATCTCTGTGTGCTGACCGGAATTTCCCATCAAGCTCCATGCTTTGTTGCCACATTCTTGGGCTTCTCCACCTGTCATCCACAAGCCCAAGCCTTCCCGAACATGCTTGAACCATTTCCACAGGCTTCTAGGTCCACTGTCAGACAGCATCACAGCTGCAACCCTACTATAGGCTCCAAATCTGCTTTCTTCACTTTCTTCATTGCTGGGACAAAATACCTGTGCTCACACCCACAGTTTAAAGCAGGAGAGCTTTATTGTGGCTCCACAGTAGACTATTGTGGCCGAGGGGCACGGAGGGGAGACAATGAAAAAGGAGAAAAGGAAGGTGTGGAAAAGGACTCCTCCTCACCTCCCCACTGCTGGAGCCTGAGCCTGGATCCCAATAGCAGGTCAGCTATTCCACCCCCCTGGTCGTCACCCTGCTAGAGCCCTGAACATGAGCCATGAGGCTATGGGGGACACTTTGGATCTAAGTCAAGACAGAGTAAAAAACGCTTCTGTCTAGAACCTTGTAGATGTTGGTTACTATTTTCATGACTAGGAAATCACTCATGGATAAATTCCACTACAACCTAAATAGACCAAATGTGCATATTATAAAATATTTTCATTTAAAATGTGAATGCCATTTCATTTGAAGTAGAAAGATAGTGTGGATTAGCTTTCTGATATTAAAAGCATAATTACAATGGGAGAAATAATTCCTGGTAATTGATGAGAATTGCAAACATAAGTTTTAATTCAATAATTTATAGTATAATATGTCTCAGATATTTCAATTTTTAATATATTTTTAAATGTTTTTTGTCAATATAACATTCAATTTATCTTCACTGATTTTATCTTTTGTAGAAATATATTTCTGATTAATATTGAATGCAGAGTATTTGGCTTAGTAATGTGTTCTTAGTATATTCATATAGAATGTCAAATATCGTGTATATTAAACTATTATGCCAATAAAATTCATCTTATCAAATGAAACTTTCTTTTTATATTATTTTGATACAGGATCTCACTTTTTAATCTAGCCTGGCCCTGAACTCTCTATGTAGTCCAGGCTAGCCTCGAACTCAACAACCTTCCTGCCTCTGCCTCCTGAGTGTTGGGATTACAGGTGCAAAGCACCACACCCAGCAGATCAAACTTTCTCTTGCTCTTCATTGTTTGAATGTGAAAACATATGCTTTCCATGGTGAATTCCTTGTCAGATCTTGAGACTCTGGGCCAGTTACATTGACTATTTAATCCACGGGTTTCTGTGAGTGTTAACACTTCCATCTGTTCCACAGTTCAATGCTTCTCCCTCTTTACCCGCTCTTCTTCCCCACTCAGCTGCTGTTTCAAAGATCATTCTTTCTCAGATGTGGATTTTTTTTACAAGTTTAAAGCTCTTTCAATTTTATGCTGAATCAGTCCTGCAGTATTTGGTTTTAAAATGCCCAAAAAGGGGTACTTAGCACATAATGATACATACTTCATAAGGATGATATGGATTTATCAAACAAAGAAATAGAGGCATGCACTATGGAAGACAATGTATTAATACAATCTTGGAAAGAAGCCCAATTAGAGAGTAAATGACTAGTTTAGCAAAATAGTGAAAAAAAGTCTCATTTGCAAAATTAAAGTGGAAGATGTTAAGGGATTTGATTTAAATTAAATGGAAGGAAATAAAACAATATAAGATATATATTTTTTCATAGTAGTACCAACATTTGCAATTTTCAGGGAACCAAAAATAAAAAGTGCTTACAAAATAAAGCAAAAACTAATACCAATTGCATCAAGCCCAGGCCATATTGACTAGAGTAAGAAATAATTCCACAGAGACAACAGGTCAATAAAACGTAATCTACCTTGTCAGAATGCCAGTCATTTCATTTCCGGTTGTCGCAGATAGAGTACACTGCTATTAACTTTCTTGCCGTTTCTTTCAACTTCTCAATGTGTTGATCCACAGCGTTGTTTCACTGTCATTTTTGTGAGTGAAGCATCGGGAGCACGCACTACTGCCCTCTGTGGCCTAGAGATGGAACAGCAGGAAAGGAGGTGAGTGGGAGGCGGAGATTCCAGGGAAAGAAAGAAGCTGGGGACAACGGTAACACGAACCTTCCCCAAGAAATCATGGACTACACTTGATTTTCCAAAATTAGTAACAGGCTGTTAAAGAGGGGGGGGATTTTAAAAAATTATGAAAGAGGATAAAATGAACCAAAGGTCTACTTTTCAACTATGCATGAGCTGTCCTCTGGGTTTTGAACCCATGGATTGTAAGAGCCACAGATTAACAACATCTGGGAAGCAAAGCTATGCCTGAATGAACATGTGCAGACATTTTCTTTTCCACTCCCCAGGTACCATCATATACTCTAACAACTCCTACTGTAACAACTCCTTGGATAACATTTAGAGTATGGGCTGTTACTTCTTGAGGGATTATTTACAGGAAAATGTAAGATCTGTCAAAGTACTGCTCTATTTTACGTAAAGCACTTGAATAGACACAAGACTTTATATCTGTTTTGTCCACTAGGAAACTCAAAAAGTAGTCTATTAAACAATGTGTGTATTTGGGGTACATATGAATGGCAATAGTAATAAATAGGTAATAACTAATGTTTCACTGATATCAAAGAGTATAGTCTATATAGTTTGCTATGTTAAGAATAGTGAGTAATTTCCAGATCAAAAAATAACTTGTCTTATTTGAAGTTTAGTCATTTTCTTGTGACTATTAGTGTTCTTCATATGCTTCAGTAGAGAATTAGAGAAACTCTAGATAAATTACATAACAGTAAAATCAGTGTAAGCCCTTGAACACTGTTCATTTAGAGTTTATATGTATAGATTCATTTTGATCTTAATAACAAATGTATCAAATGATTTTACTTGAAAAGGTCATTCCTCTGTTTAAAACTCATTCTTATCCACATATCTGTATTGAATGTTATGATGAGTCTTTCTTTTTCATTGTCTATATAAGTGAGAAATTGATTCACTCTTTTACATAAAATATTTAAATAAACATTTGGCATTCAGTTTGAAATAAAAAGCATTTGAAAAGCTTAGTACACATTTGCATATTATAAGAACAGAAGAATTGTAAACCAGAAAAAAATATACATTATAGTCGTTGTTCATAGGTATTTGCAAATACAGATATTGTTTAAAAAATTAGGTTTTGATATGTCAAGTTCATTATATTTGTTCTTTTGAATGAAACAACAACTAGAGCAATGATATTTAAATTAATGTAACTCACTTTCAATGTCAGAATCACCTTATCTAATGAACATCATCTATTTCCTAAAAGATAGATACCACCACACACTCCACCTAAACATAACAAAAATTTATTTCTCAAATTTCAAAGCATATGAAAGCAATTAACTATTAGCTTCCTTAAACAAATGATGTTAGAATAAATGTGGAATTCTGAAGAGACTAACAGTAATATATGACTAATAATGTGATTTATGCTTGTTAAAACTTAATCAAGTATTTTATAGTATATAAACACTGGTTCAATTCCAAAGTACATAGTTGCATATTAGTCGTACTCATAGTTTTTTTATTTCATTCTAGTGAGCTGATGTCACTTGGTCTTTAATAACACAATGGTATTTTTCTTTCCTTAGTTCACTTTTATAAGATAAGCACTGTTCTACTTGGGTGTGTGGAATCTCTAGCTATGATTTTGTCATGTATGTTCTGGGTGCTCATTTTCCAGAAAGATATTCAGGTTATCAGAATATCAGAATCCTTCTCTTAAAAATGCCAAAAATTGCTATTTAGTTCAGCACCTCTTAATTTCCCATATGAAGGTAATAAAAATTTATGTTCTCTGAAGTTTACCCACTTATTTCACCGTTAATTAATTTTCAGATGGATTTCACTAACCTCTGAACCATGACATAAAAATTACATCTACTAATGATATTGCTAATCACCAGCAAGAGCGATTTGAGTAATGTATAAATGAACATGACAAATGAAGGCAATGCTAACTGGCAATTATTGGTAAACATAGGTTAATGTGTGTGTAGGAGGATCTGAGCAAATGCTACATACAACTGGAAACATTTCCAAGAAGCACTGCTGATGCCAACAGGAAAATAGAGCTTCTCTGTATTTTAAACAGGGGTTCTGATTGCTT
This sequence comes from Thryonomys swinderianus, assembly GCA_004025085.1. Classification (NCBI taxonomy): domain Eukaryota; kingdom Metazoa; phylum Chordata; class Mammalia; order Rodentia; family Thryonomyidae; genus Thryonomys; species Thryonomys swinderianus. The sequence goes on from PVIC010026045.1 coordinate 10,257, forward strand.
ATCAATATGTCTAATTGGAATCATGGCAATGATTCCTATGTTTGATTCATCTCAGTCTTACTAGAGTTTACCTTGTAAATTCACTCCTGTGAGAATAAAGTGCCATGCTGTGTGGAAACGCTGTCATGAACATCCTACCCCCCGGTACTCAAGAGTGTTCATTTATTTGTCCTCCTTCTTTGTATTTTCTTCTGGTCATCTGACCATTTTTATCTTGAAGTATGCAATTACATTTGCATCACTAATAATATTAGTGAGAATGATTTCAGTGGTTTTACAAAACCAACATTCCTAAATGCTATCATTATTAATATATGAGTAAGAAATCTACTTTGTTTTCAAATGTTGTAGTGTGAAATTCTAATATCGGACCTTGAAAATGTACAATTTAATTCAGGGACCTAGGCCATGCCTTTCTAAATTGTGAAATATTATGAATGAGGATGCAGAAATATCCAATAAACAGAGTATCTGTGGAGTTAGATCATGTTAAATACTGGTGCCTTTAGGTCAATAAAAGATGAGGACAACTGGGCATGATGGCTCATGCCTGTGATCCCAGCACTTGGGAGGCAGAGACAGGAGGATTGCTGAGTTTGAGGCTTGCCTGGACTACGTAGTGAGCTCAGGACCAGCCTGAACTACAGAGTGAGACCCTGTCTCAAAAAAAAAAAAAAAAGACGAATACAGAGGCATAACGGAGTTTAGTGAGGGTCATGGGAGCTGCATGAGCAGAGCTTTCAAAGCAGAAGCTCAGGTCAAAAGATGTACACAGTAAAAAGAGGACAGAATAGGCAGAGTTAGAAAGAGACATTTACAAAAATAATGTCTTAGAATTTTCTCTTTACAACCAATCTGAGAAGTGAAAACCTGATATTCATACAATTTTATTAGGCTGACAAAGGTCATAGAAGTACTAAAAGGGAGAACTGAAACTTAAGTTCAGGTAAGAGAGCATTAGGAGACCCCTTGAAGTAGTCATGTGGAGGTTACTGGCCACATCTAGAAAGTCATTTCTGGAGGATTGTGGAAGCAGAAGGAAAATTGAAAAAAAGATTTCAGAGTAAGCAGATAGAAAGAAAGCGGGCACTACTCTTAAGATCTAAGAACGGGTAGACAAAGATAACAAACTCAAGGGATTAATGGTATCAAAGAGGAGAGATTTACCCATGGAAAGAGTTAAAACTGCTAGTCGAGAGGCTGCAGGGGACAGTTTAAGAGTTACCTAATAACTGAACTATTCAAAATTAGTGTTTTGAGAACAGTATAGAAAGGAAAAGACTATTATTTTATTTTATATTGTTGGTTACTTACTTTATATATTTATTTTGATAACTTCTGTCTGGTAACAAAGTACCTTACATTTTGGAAAAAAAAAAAAACACTTGAAAATATAGACAAACAGCTTTTAAATAAACTGCATAAATAAAATAGATTATATAACAAAAATAAACTTTATTGTTATACACACGTTTATAACTACATATATTACTACAAATAAAATTATTTTACAGTATACATTTATTATTTAATGTTATTTTCATTGGAAAACTAATAAATATATATTTAACATATCACAGGGTCATTTATATTTAAGTAATTCATGCTTAGTTTAGGAATTAAGAAATATAAAAGTAAGTAAAGTATGTAAGTGGAACAAAGGGATAAGATTATCTTCATACAATTCTTATTTCACAAAATTTTAAAGCACACAATAATTCCGATTCTCTCTATGAACACAGGAACAGGGTAGAGATTTTATTTTCCTTTTCACTGCTATCAGTCCCTTGAGATTTCTTATTGTAGTCCTATAATTCTTCTTTAGAAAGAGACCAAGTCTGCATTCCTTCTTTTGTCAGGGTCATCACAGGATCAATACAGAACACTGAATCCATTCTTCATGTCGTGGGCTCCTTTCCGCTCTCCTCTCCGGCCCACCTTCTCTGTGCGCCAGCGGGCTCTGTCACGAAACCTTCAGCATCTCGTCTCCCTAGAAACACAGGGCTTTTTTTCTTTCTTTCAATGTTTATATCTGAAGCTTCAAAAAAATTGTTTTGTAATCATCTCTGAAAACACAAGCAAGCATTCAGAGTGAAACAAGGTGAAGATAGCACTGAAAACAGTGAGTTCCACACAAAATTGGAAATAATCAAATTAAGGAGAACTATTTTGCTTATGGGTTTATGCAAAGCTCCAGATGGCAGGTGGCTGTGTTCATCTTCAGATTAGCTAAATAAAGGCCTGGCCTTCTGTCAGCCTGCACACGGCTGTAATGCGTTTACCTTTATATCGCAACAGGTGAGGGCTCTCAGGGCTATGTTTCAGCTGATGCACATAAAGGAAGATTCACTGGTTCCGAGGTCTTAAGAAACAAGGAGATACATCCTAGCACATCCAGACATTAGCAGTAACCAGACCCTCCTGGAGCTGCCAGCTGCATTGGCTGAGGGCTGGGTAAGTTACAGGTGATTCCACCTAAAAAGTGCTTACTGCAAGATAGCTCAGCCTAGTGAAATGGAGTGAATGTCTCTAACAACTGCCACATAGATTTTCCTAAAAGCATGTGTTTCTACTTTTTCTCTACAAAGTTTCTTCACAAAATTTTCTCTACTATTCTCTTAAATGTATTGCTCTGTTGGAATCAAGACAGATTGTTTTATGTTCATTGGATCATCAAGATAACTTTTATCTTTTCTGAAAAATACTTTCTCACAAGGTGGCTAGAAAATCTTTACTAAATCATAAAGTGTTCATGATTTTGAAGGATTTTCATAAAGACTTTGAAGGATTTTCCCTACTGCTTGCCCCCATATACATTAACATGAAATATCAACTGCAAGAGAAATTCTGCGGTTTACAAATTCAGTTTACAAAAAATTTTGTTCATCAATCTGTTTAATTCCTATGATTTCAATTAACTTGGAAAGTTTTGATTAAATATTTCAACAGTCCTGTTTTGAAAGAGTTATAATTGCTTAATAACATTAAAGTGACACTCTTTTTTAACATTAAATTTTTAATTGACAAAATACATATATCTAAATCATGTACAACATGCTTTGAGATATGTAGACATTGAAGAGTGGCTGAATCAGTTCAGCAGACATTACGTATTTATTCACGTATTTTTTGGTGAAAACAACATACAGTTTTTCTGAAATGGACCTTTGCTATGTTGCTGGAATGGTCTGCAGCACATGAGCTCTGAGCCTCACCTCAGGCTCCCTCTCCTTCCAGAGGAGCCGAGAAAGCTCTGCACGCTGTGCATACCCAGCACTGGTGTCCAGTAGAGGCACAACACTGCATGATATATCTCTTGAAGTTGTTCAATTCCTTAAAGCTTATCCTTACTCTATAATTAAATGGACTTTCACCATGGGACTAATGTAACTACATAGCACTTGGTTTTATGCCCAAAATAATTCAGTGTCAAGTACATGTGACAATAAATGTGGGCCCAAGCATATCTACTAGTTTTTCAGTATATAATTATATATCTCCAGTGGGTGGTTTTATTCAAAACTTAAAATTTAATATTTATTCAAAGCTTAGTATTTAGTAACATTAATTTAGTAAAAATAGTATCTATTAATATTCATAGCAAGATGGAAAACTATTTCTTTTCAATGAAATATGTTTATCTTACTTATCAGTCAAGACTATGAAAAAAGTTTAGATTTTTAAGGAAGTACTAGTAAATCTTAATGTTTAACCTTATAATTTTAATCAATCTAAAAGTTGTCCTTGCACATTAAAGAGCTCTAGTATACTTTTTCATTCTTTAAAAGTGAAAAGGGCAGGCATCATCATTCTTTTGTGAAGTGGAAACATTTCTGATTAATAATAAATTTTATCTGTTTATTTTAAATTTGCCACTTAAGGCTAAAACACTCATGACAATGACCTTAATGAAAATCATGTATGAGTGTAGGGGCTTCTACAGACTTCTGCAGTGTCAGGACAGCCCTAGAAGAGGCAGTTGAATTAAAGCCTGCTCTCTAACCTGATCTTTTTTGTTTCAACACAATCTTAAGGTCAATGAAACTAGACACTTGTGTATGTGGTGCTGGGGGTGGAACCAGGGGCCTAACACAGGATAACCCTAACCCTAACCCTAACCATGAAGCTATGTCCCAGTTTCTAATGAGTTAGAGTCTCACTGTGTTGCACATACTGGCCTTGAACTCCTGGGCTTGTGCAATCCCCCTGATGCCTTCTTTCTTCCTCTAATTGATAGGAGTAAATACTGATTGCTCTTCTGTTTCTTTGTAATAAGCTCTGCAAAGTGAAAATAATAAGGCATACCACCTCATAAAATCCCTAGTTCTCAGAAGAAGTTCCACTTTAAAAGATAACAGAGCTAACCATCGGGGATAGCTTTCTTGAAAATAATACCGCATAAGCTCTTCATCTTTGAATAAGAAGAAACATAGAAAAGAAAAGTTTCCACAGACCATATTCTGGTTTTACTCTCAGTAAATTTGGAGAACATTGTTGTCTTAAAAATGTAAGATCATCTGATATTCTCAGAAAACTTGTCTTAGGGTGATGGAGCCTTCTTGTCAGGCCTAGTCATTTTCACTAAGTGGCATTTATATGCAAATTATCAAAGCACAGTTACTAAATGGTGACACTCATGGGATTCTGGAAGATGTACAGGCTATCTCATGGCTGGCTGTTATACTCTAATATTTTAAGAGCCACTGAGGAATAGAATATAATTGAGTGCTCAATTATAAATTTGCCAATTTATTATTCTAAAAAACCTAAAACCATCTGAGCTGGGAGAGATAGTTTCTTCATCCAACACACATTCCTCTTTTGAGTAAGAAAATGTAAACTTTATCATTATAACTTGATTTATTGAATTCAGAATCTGAAAACAAGACATTGTTAAATATGAGCTCTGAAGTCTCTCACAACTTATTTAAAACATGTGCCTTTTGATATATTAAGTCTGCAAGTTAATTTTCATAGTACAGAAAACTACCTACCTCATTAACTTGAGGATTAAGTAAAATATCTGTGATGTGGTAACCATAGCACTGTGATGCCAATGCCCACACATGTAAGAGATGAGATGTCATATCACATGCATGCTTTAGTATTCAATGCTTGCATCTACACAGACTAGCCTTATTCAGCACTGGCTTCTGCAAAGCTACTTGGAACTATGCCTAACATAGTTTCCATGGCCAGTCTTTGCACCCTCCTTCTCAAGGAATCCAACTTTTAATTCACTTAGTCATTTCCCAGGCTTCTTAACTCTCCATTATAAGAGGAGAGACAGGCCCACAGGCTAGGATGGCATGGATGAGGTACGTCCATAACTCTGTGCCAATCCATTACATGTAATACTCTCAGTTATTAGTATTACATTTAATACTCAGCAGAAAATCATTTTTCTCTCTTCAAGCTCTCAGGGACAACTTGCTTGGAGTTCCCAAATCTCAGGAACACACTTTGTTTATGATATTCTCAGCTTTTCACAATCTTAGCTCAACATCCAAGAGCTTTCTCCCATTACTTCTACTGTGAAAACTTGTCTTGCATATTCATAAATTAAACATAAAAATAGGCAAAATGGTTCATTGTGAAATGGAAATTCAGTGGAATTCAATGGAAATTCAGTGTACATGCAGACAGTATATACACATGAAACCAATTTGCTTTTCCCATGTGTATAACTGGAGAAATATATTCTTAATAAGAGTGAAACATTAACGTACTTAATCTATTTTGTATGTAACATGTACTTATTTTCAAAACTTAAGTGGTTTATCCAACTTTAGAATTTTGAATAAAGTCCCTTATTTATAACAACATAACATTTTTCAGAAAAGGTCAGTATTTCCCATGTATCCCCATACACAAGGACATACCTATGTGTTCACCCACCTGCCTGTGTGTATTCTTCAGAAAAAGAGCCCCAAGAGGGCCTGTACATGTTGGTGTGTGGAGAGAGGGATAGAAGGGAGGACAGAGTAAGGGAGGAGCAGAGATGTACTTCAGCTCCCGGGCTGTTGGGTGAGAGGTCTGCAGGTCTGCTTGCGGAGACATACGAAGAACTAATACTGTGGGTCTAACTGGAGGGCAGACAGGAGGGAGATGCCCTCTTCCAAAGGGTACTGACCTTCAAAGTCCCTCTGCCAATTGGATGAGGCCTGTGACCTACTCAGAATACACTGACTGAGATGTCAATAATGTAAAATAAAAATTCACAGCAATACCATGCTAGCGTTGGAGCAAAGAGTGGAAAACGTGGTCTAACAAAATTGACATAGAGAGTAAAATGAACCCTTGCTGTACCTACACATACAGGCATTAATCCATACATTGCCTTTTTCATTTAGAAAGTTAATACGCCCCCTTGTTTTTTTTTTGAAGAATAATTAAGCCAATCACAAAATCAGCATAAATTCTATACCAGTGTAATAAAATTAATGAGTGTTATTATTTATAATCTACCCTTATTTTGAAATGTTAAAACTATAAAACTAATTAGCTTCAGCAAATGCAAAGAACGTGATAAAAAAAGAAAAGGTCCTTTTGGGTTGTTTTCTTCTGGAAAATATCAAATAAAAACTGCCGTTTAAACATTGAAAAAACAATAGAGAGTTCGTGAGGACACAGTGGGTGAGAAAACTGTTCCTAATCTTTTCATGAACCCATCGAGATGATAAGTTTTTAAACACATGTCACTCATTAGCCTTCTGGGCACAGCACAGCAAGATTAGCTCCTTAAATCTGAATTAGGTCTGAGCTCAGTGGCTGGCTTTTCAGAGTGCTCTGTGGGCTCACACTGGAGTCAGAGAAAGATTGGCATAATACAACTAAATACTTTGTGAAACATTTCTAAACTATGATAAAATTACAAATCTTTCTCTTCTGTATGTGTCTCCTTTGATTCATTTATTTATTCAACAAATAATTATGAACATCTGTTATGTTCCCAGCAGTACTGAGTTTCTGAGAAAACAATGACAAATTAGGAAAATTCCTAATTGGGCTAATCTTTCAGTGGGAGAAGGCTGCCTGAGTGGGTACTTCAGACTTCAAGGCAGATAGTAACGAAGCTGGCTGGTGATGGCAAGTGGGGAAGCCTGGGCCTCGGGCCAGGTGGATGTGAAGGGCCCTGGCCGCGCAGGAGGAGTGACACCTGCCTGAAGCCTTTGAAAAGGAGATGCCAGCGTCAGAGCTCAGGTGAGACCAAGACAGGAGAGGAACAAGCTTCAGAATGGCAACTGCAGCTCAAGGGGAGTTTTGGGGTCTTCTGTTGTTTTATATTTGGTTACTTTTAAAAGAAGGGGGAAATGTTATTGATCCATCTCTTACAAATAATTATCCAGAGTTGGATTTTTGAGAACAGAGAGCAGAGATGAACAGTAATTAAGCAGGAAACCAGAAAAGTAGACAGACCTTTGTCATTTCTCTCACCCTTTCCCCAGTATGAAGACGGTTTCTGATCTGTGTAATGTTTGAAGGTTTATTTACCAGAAATTTATTTTGGTATAAGAAGTAAAATAGACATCCACTGTGGTTTTTGTACATAGGTAGCCTATTGATGAAAGGCCATTGATTTAATAACCAAAGACTGTATAAAAATGTTAAAAATGTTATATTCATAGTTAAAAGTTTTAAATACTCTGAGAAAGAAATAAAAAGCACAGGCAGTTGTTCTGCTTCTCGATAATGTCTATGGCAGTAGGGAGTTAGATGTGACTTACACATCTATCTAAAAGAATAGATAAATAAAATATAGAACTCCTAGATGCCCACTAGCAGTAAGAAAAATAAACCAGGTATGGGACTTGGATTGCTCCCCAAGCAAGGGAGGATTTGAAAACTAGGACAGGGATGGAATTTACAAAACCTTTGATAAAACTGAGAGTCGAAAAAGCCACACAACATTTCACAAAAATGTGTCTACACCTAAGGACATAAATCAAACACATTGCGCCTGGTCTCTATGGTTGGAATGGAAAGAGAAGAAGAAATAAGAAAAAAAATATATATATATAATGGTCTTTGGGCTGAGCAATACAGTGGTGTGTTCACAGTATGGAAAAGTGTGAGATCCATTCCAACTTTAGGCATCACAGATGGCAAAAACGGTGCTAGACACTGACAAATATAGTGAATATTATAGTGCAAGCTTATGCATTAGAGATTTTAATGAACTATGAGAGAAATAGAATAAAGAAGAATACTTTGATTAATACTATCATACAAAATACATATATAATTTAAATGTTGAAATAACTAAAGGGTGAAATGCAATAATTAACATCAGTAGCCCGAATACCCCTGTTTAGCCTGCAAATATTTCTATTTCTACTTACTTCAGTCCTTGTTGTTTTTCAATTTTCAAAACTGTTTGCAAAGCCTCCCTTCTAAAGTCTCTTGCTAAAATATTTCCACTTCTTTTTCCATGTTTTGGGCCCAGCTTTAGGCCTCCTCCTTCCTTCTCTCCTGGATTATTACCACAGTTTCCCAATTGGTCTCACAGAATCAAAACTCATCAGCAGCCATAATGATTTATGATCTTTCTAGAAATGAAAATGTGATTATTTAACTTCTGTTCTCAAATGTGTTTACACTTCCTGTCTTAAGGTTAAAACCCAAATGCCTCTCACTCAGTGCAGGGCTGTCACCATCTTGCCCCCATCGCCCCTTCTCTCCTGTCTCAGAGCAGCTTCCTCCTGGGCATCCCTTTCCCATCAGTGCAGACCCTTGTTGCTTCCTGTCTTTTCACTGAAGAAAACAGCATCTACCCTTTGACAGGTTCGCAGGGATTGAAGATGGAGATGATCCAGGCTAGGTTCTTAAGCATTATTTGATGTCCACGCGAGGCTCCTGTGCTACACATGTTTTGTAATGTCAGGTATCTTGCTAGTGTTTGTATATATGTGTTCATTTATTTTACCAGCTTTTTGTGAACATCTTCAAAGAAAAGTTTGTTATGTAATATTTTTCTTACAATTATTAGTGCTTAGTATAATACATAAGAGACAAATTAGATAATTATGTATTATCTATGTTCAATTTTCATGAAAAATACATTTTTCAGGATAAAAAATAAATGATTGAAACTATCAGGGTGCAACAACGGAAAGTTAGGAAACTATACAAATTACTAGGGTAATCAAATTATGAGACACTTCCCTCTCACAGTAAGTCAAACTAAGCATCCTGCAAGTCCAGATTCAATAGCAAAGACTTTTGACATGATGTCAAATGAAGTATAAAAGCAGGAAATAAATTGAAATTATTTTATCTTATATAAATTATATTCTATTTTTAATGTTTGCAAAAGGGGAAGAAAAAGCAGAGGCAATATCTGAACAGAAAGAAAATTTAATCATGTCTGGTACATAAAATCTATGAGAAATCAAAGGTGAACACTTGGGTGATTTGGTTTTGAACCTTTGAATGGTTTTAAAACATACAGATTATGTTGATGCTTTTTTGAAGCAATTTTGCAGACTGCTTGGAAGAAATGATATATTTTGAATGCAATGGAGAAAACACTCCTTATTGATCCTTATGATGAAACTAACCAGTTTTAATGTTTTCTGTGGAATATTTTTAGAAAAATCTAAGTTCTAGAATTAACTAGCAAACACTAAACTTACTCAAAGATCATAGAATTTCAGTGAGGTCTGTATTCAGGAATCAAGGCTCATATATTTAGAGAACAGCAATAGCCAATAATTTGGCAGTTGAAGTATTGGAAACAGGAGCCCTGAAATGCCCAAAGCAGTATCACACACCACAGCAGTTGTGGAAAAACGCTCAGCAGATGTGCTACAGCATCATGTGACTTCACCTGAGTTAGATTAAATGCAGAGAACAGATATATCCTTAATTATGACTTATTAAACTGATTATGGATCATTTTGATAATTTTCTACCTTCTGGTGGTGACATTTGGGGAAATCCTTCGTATAGTACTGACACAGAATTTGAATTTGACTTCATTCCTGTTTAAAGTCAACTAAAGATGGTTTGCTGCTGCAAGTCCTTTCACTAGAAAACATTAGAGATATTCAGTGAATGTTGAGTAGTTAAACTGACATAAGCTCTCTTGCAATCCAGAGATTAGTCCTACAATGGGGAACTTAAATATTTAAATGCAAATTCCCTGAATTAGTCAGTTGTCTTACTGATGAGGCACAATTCTCAAAACCCACAAATTGAAGCGTGTGAAGAAGCAAAAGTACTTAGCTCAAAGAAAATGAGAAGACTGCCGTAAAAGAAGGAGTGAAGGACCACACCTCTGTGACCCCCCAGACACACCTAGAAGTGGAAGCCACCAATGTCTGAGGAGCACCTTGAAGCTAACCATTTTGAATTCCACCCAACAGCCATGTCCCAACATTTCTCACCTACCACCAAACATAAGTTCTTAAACCACCTTCAATCACTAAGTAGAGCTAATAGCTTGTTCATAATACTGCTGAATGTAATACAACCATTCCAGCATCACTCAAAAGTCCAACTCTAAGTTGTTATTAAGAATCAAGGCAAATTCTTGTCTGTGAATCTCTTTGAAAATCCAAAGTAAGTTATGCAATCCCAAGAGACAATATCATAGAGTAAATAGTTCCACTGCAAAAGGGATTCACAGAGGAAAGAAAACAATTGGACTAAAGCTGGGTCAAAATGAGGAGGGCTCCAATAGCTCCATATCTGGCAGCTGAGGCACATGTGGAAAGACATGTATTGCTAATAGTTTGTGGAATCCTAACTTTCTAGCTCTTGGCTCCTGTACCCAGACACCTTCTTTCTTGGTTGGGCTCTACTCTGAGACTTCCCTCAGTGGGCACTTTACAATCCTGACTGCTCTGACTTTCTAGAGTCTTCATTGCACCTTTGGCTTCACCCCCACAGTTTCACACATAGCCTCCTAAGAAGTTTCTATCCTAGACCTTCTCCCACAGCTTCTTTTGAAATCTGTGTGGAACCCTCCACCACCTCTATAACTGTTGCATTCTGCATGCTAGTTAAAGCAGCCTCACTTAGATAACATCAGAATTTCCCAAAAGCCTGGACTTTAGCCCCCCCCCCCATCAGATCATGGTTCTGTAATATCTGAGTGTGGAAAGCTGAGCACAGGGGAAAAAAATCCCAGATAACCAATCCTTAGGTGGCTCTTCTTAAGCAGGAGCTCCTGGGACACTCTTCTCAAAAGAAAGATTTCTATATTTGCACCCTTGATTCTGCAATAGATGAGGTCTTGCTCACTTTCAAGATTCCCTATTTTTCCCCCTCTGGATATTATTTTTAACAGTGCTGAACTCTTTAGCAGCCACACTTTAGTCCCAACCTTGCACATGGTTTCTCCTGAGCCAAAATTTAATTTTTTCAAATTTTCTACTCTCTTTTTTGTCCCCAATTCTCAATTTTAAATAAGGCTAAAAGCAACCATTGGTACCCAGGCCACTGCCTGGATGTGGGGGTATCTTGGAATTTGCTGTATCAGATTAGTTTATTTAATCTATTTCCTGAAAGTCTCTCAGGACATGAGTAGGATGTACACCAATTTTTTGTCTCCATGCAACACACATGACATCTGATCCAAAAGCTAGTGAAGTCTCTCTTCCCAAATGAACCCTCCTGGGCTGGTGTTATCCTGTCAACACTCTGAGCTCCATCCAGTATTACCCACCATACTCTGCTTACTGCCTTCAAAAGCTTCTCTAGCCTGCAACTCCTAGGCTTTCCAAAAGCTTCTTCAAACCATGATCAAAGGCTTTTGAACCACATAGTGCAACATGGGCTCACCCCAAGAACAATTTGCTGTATTAATCAGCCTTGCTTTCACTGAAACACAACACCTAATACTAAGAGAGGAAAGGGTTAATTTGCTCATTGTTTCTGTCCATGACTTGCTGGCTCCAACACAGATACATCAAGGCAGAGGTGTGTGTGTACAGCAAATATATCATCTCAAGGCCTCATGACCATTCCAGACATACTGAGCCAGGATGTAGCTCAATGGCACTGCACCTGCCTACCAAGTGCAAGGTTCTGAGTTGGATCTTCAGTACCACAAAACAAACAAAAGGGCAGACATACCAAGTGTGTTTCACCACTCTCAAAGGCAGATCCCAGCCAACCACATTAAGTTGCACCCTAATTACATCACTTATTTATACACTGAAGACAAATAACTCTTTGTGATAGTAGTAAGAAAGTCAACCATTCTCACGCCAGCCATGTTTCATTGTTAGACAAGTAAGAGCTATTCAGATATATAATGTGAAATATTAGAGTCCTTCTCCTTACACCCTATCCTTTCTTTGTCCTTTCTAACACATACACATTATATCACTGTGTTGGTATGTGATATTCACATGATAAACAAATCTTTGGGAGGTTCTTTGTAAAATACATGTCATATTGTTTACACTAAATGTGATAATATGTTGCTGTGAAATATAGCATTTTATCTTTATTTGTAGGTTCTGAAAAGGTGTCATTTTTGCTTGTAATCTTGAGGGATATAATTTATTAGATATCGAGCACAGTGACAGGTTTTGACTAAGACAGATGAAATGACATGATGATTTCTTGTCTACATCAATACATGCTTTTACAGGCTCTGTAGTCTGATTTTATCACTTCACAAGACAAACTCTTCCTCTATTTAGATCAGTTGCTTTTAAATTAAAATGTGCCTAAATCCAGTCACTGGTGAGGCACATACAAGAGAAAAAAACTATTGCATTTTCTTCTATTTTTAAACTTGATTGAAAAACATGTTTTTGTCAAGCACAAATAAAATATAGAGCTGGAGGGTTTTCTCGGTGGGCTTGCAAACATTTAGTTATTTTGTTTACAGCAAGTCCTATAAGATTAACAAATCGAATGGACAGACGATGGACGTCAGACCTGTGGAGTAACTGCTTGTGCAAACACAACACCAGAACAGACCCCAGTGGGTCATTTATGCCCCAATGATCACATCCGCTATGGAAAGAGAACCTGCAGCCAAATTAATGGTGAAGTCACTTTGGTGTGAAAACGCTCTCGACATGAATTTCTCAGTAGCTTGTGAAATGTAGTTTTAAAAATGGCTGCAGTACATGATGAAGCACCTACTCATAATGATAACTATACTCTGAGCATTGACTTTCTTATCTGTATCATTTTAGTCATTAGAAACTGTTAATATCACAGTTTTATAACTAAGAAATCAATAATATTGTTATTAAACTGAATTTACTAATTAAATTGTTTAGATATGTTATCTTTTGGCATTTTTGCTAACATAAATCATTCTGAATTCAGTGTGGCTTATCTTAAAGATAGATATTTACTAACTTCTAATTTTATAAAGGAAAAGGATACAGAATAATAGCTATTCTATATTCTAATTATTTTTGAAGGTTTAACTTTTTATTTTTATTTAAATATTTAACTGTTAAGTTTTATTATTTTATTATATAAGATGCATGTTAAAATACACTTGATCTTAGCCAAAAGGCCGAGAAGCGATTATGCATGTTAAAAAAAATTGCAAAGAACATTTTATTTATAAACATTTTCAAATGAACTTTGAATTATTCACTATTAAGAAAAGTTATATTTGGGCCGGAGGGTTAGCTCAATGGTTCTGGCACATGCCTCGCAAGCGCAAGGTCCTAAGTTCAATCCCCGGTAACCACATACAATGCTGGGCATGGAGACTCACGCCCACCAGAAGTCACTACCACACACCACACTGCCGGGTGTGGTGACTCACGCCTGTAATCCCAGCACTTGGGAGACAGAGACAGGAGGATTTCTGAGTTGGAGGCTTGCCTGGGCTAAATAGTGAGCTCAGGTGCAGTCCGAACTACAAAGTGAGACCCTGTCTCAAAAACAAAAAACTTTTATTTTATATTGTACAATATTCACACAACATATTTACCAATGAGGTAACATGCCTTCTACATGCACATCTTTCCTAAATAATTAAAATTTAAGAAAATTTTCAATTTCTCAGTTTTCTATTTTTATTAATTTAATTATTCATTTAATAAGTGTACAGTAATTGGCCTAATAATTGATAATAGAAATAACTAAGAAAAGCCACCATTAAAAATATTGTATAAAATGGATAAATGAGCAACTAGAGTAATTTCAAAGGGAATTACAGTCGACTCAAAAAGACAAAGTTAAAAAAATTTCCAGTATGTTGCTGGGCATTGTAGATCACACCTGTAGTCACAACACTTGGGAGGCAGAGGCAGGAGAACTGCTGAGTTCAAGGCTTGCCTGGGCTACATAGTGAGCTCAGGGCTAGCCTGAACTACAAAGCAAGACCCTGTCTTAAAACAAAGAAAAAAATTTCTAGTATGTTTATTGCCTATTTATAGATCATTCAAAAATCAGTGCACTGTACTTTGGAATCAGTTTGCATTCTAAGTGAAAGATAGTGATAAATACAGACATTTTCTCCCAGTGATAGCATGACTTGTTTTAACACATGCCTGGGGATTTGCCTGAAAGTCTTAAACAGGAACAGGG
>PVIC010026046.1:0-24797 GCA_004025085.1 Thryonomys swinderianus
TAAAGCAGATCTTGTGCTAAGGTTCTCATGTGGATCGTCGCCAAGTCTTTGCTGTCTGCCCACCGTGCCAGGGGCAGTGGCCGGCCAGGCAGCTCCGGAGGTTACTCTGGGCCGGGGGTCTACCGAGCTGCTGTGTTTCTCTTTCCTGCATGGACAGCAGAGCCCTGGGGTGGGCTTTCCCTCGCACGGGGCAGGGCCAGGAGCAGACCCAGCGGACTATGGTTATGGGTGGGTTCAGGACTGGGCGGGGCACTGCACTGTCCACGGGGACAGCCCGGCACACAGCTGCGGTCTCTCACCTCCTGGCGGACAGAGAGCATCATGGTTTTGTCTGTTGCTTCCAGTGCCTCGTTTAATCTGCCAACCCACAGAGACACAGAACACTGAGCAGACCATCTTCGGGAGCAGGTGTCTGCCGGCCGGATGATGCAAACCTGGCTCAGGGGACAGTGCAGGGAGCCGACAGGACTTGTGGCCCCGGCCTCCGTGGCAGGCGGCGCGTGGGTGAACTTGCCTCTTCTCTCAGGCGCTCAGCATGGGGAGCTGCAGCCCCGCGGCACCCGCCGGCAGGGCTCACGCAGCCGTCTTCCGCCAGGCAGCTGTAATCGGATGGCAGAGCAGGCCTGTGCTTAACTGCCACCGCCGAGCAGCGCAGGACGGAGGCCGCCAGGGCCGTGTGGGGACGACAGGGCGCCGCCTGCCTCTCAAGGTCAGCAGCGGCCCGTGTTGGCCTGAAGCCGCGACGGTCTCCAACCTGTGTGTCCTGTTCACACGCAGGAGGGGGAGAGGGCGCCTGCGGGCCGACCCGGCCCTGCCCAGGGGTGCCAGGCGCTGGCGGAGCGCAGAGGCCTCCTCCTGCATGGTCTGAGACCTGCCGCGGCTGCCCTCCCGGCGGGCTGCCCTCAGGCCGGCCGTCCTCAGCGTGCGGCTTCACGGTATCTCTCCCAGCACCGTGGCGTATTTATATAATTAGGCTAATTGTGGTAATTGTGTGTCGGCGCTGTGTAATTATGAAACCCAGCTCTGTCGCGGTGGCACAACACGTGGGCAAGAGACGCTGCTGCGCGAGGCAGCCGCTTGATCCTTCCTCCCATCCAGGGATCTCCTCCTTTCCGGTGCCAGAGGAGAAGAACGGGCCTCTCTGTGAAGCCCATTGTCGGAGACACACGTCTCAGAGACATCGGCTTTGTAAGGACTCGTGCGTTGGCCCCGCAAGCTGAAGCCAGGTGCCAGGGGAGGCCGTCGCCTCGGGAGCTGGCAGGGGTTTTCTTTTCCACGCTGAGCAGCAAGGGCTGACTCTCTACCTGCCCTGCCGGGTCCCACAGGGCAGCCGGGGACTGAAGCCCAGCGGGCAGGACTTGGGGTACTGGGGAGACCTCCGGCCCCAGGATGCTTCCAGGTTCCCAGGGCTCATGCTGGTCACAGTAACAGCCATTCGCTGGGCTTCATGAGTCGCCCAGCATGGCACCCCACTGAATATGGGCATGAACGACCTTGTAGGGCCCCTGAGCTGGCACCACCGAACAGAGTGGGTACGACCGTGGCGCACCACACAGATGAGAAAGCCAAAGCGCACAGACCAAGCGGGCTGGCCACAGCGGGCCGCAAGTCCGGGGGGCCTGAGGCTGCCCAAGCCCCTCCTCACGCCCTTTGGGGGTCAGGCCCCAGAGTGCACCTGTACTTTGAACTTCCGGTACGCGCTCTCACACGGATGAGCTTTAGGGTACGAGTCAGCGCAGCATGAGTGTGACAGGACCCGGCACTGGGGACCCTGCGAGGACAAACAGGGAGGCGGCATCGCGCTGAAGCTACAGGCTTCCGGACGAGCCCCAGGAGTGGCTCACAGCTCCTGTCCCATCCAGCCCATCAGCCCCGGCCCCCCGCCCCCCAAAGCAGCTCCCTCTGCGGGCCCGGGAGAGTGGGCGGCCGCCTGCTTTCCCTGCACACCCGCTGCGGCCCTGACGCGGCTCTTCAGAAGCTCTCGCCTTGCGGTGCCTGCAGTTGCGCTTGGAGACACCGGCCTGGCTGCGCCTCCCAGCGCCCGCTCTTCGCTCCAGCCCAGGCTGGGGACGCTCCTGGTCCTTCAGGCGCAGGGGTGGCTGCCGGGTCGCCGCTCCTGACCCAGTCAGGCTGAGAGCCCTCCGGGTCACCCCAGGGCTCACCTCAGCGTCCCCCCAAACCCTCCCCGCCCCCTGCGTGCGTGCGACCCGAGCAGTTGGGTCATTCAGTCACAGGACAAGCTAGTGGGGGACCTGCCTCAGCCCCCCGCCTTGCAGACGAGGACGCGGAGCTTCGGAGAGAGAGGGATTTATGTCCGGGCCGCACAGCTGCGCATTCACGGAGCAGGAAAGGCGGTGCATATTTGTTCTCACTTGGATTTCAAGCTTGAGAGCGCGTTTCATTTGTGTTTTAATTGAGCGGCTCTGCCAAATCTTACTCAAGTCCTGGAGCCCCAGAGAGGCTGCGGGGACAGCACCGCGTGGCGGGAAATCCTGGCCAGGGTCGGAAGGGGCTCACAGGCTGGCGCGGCCACAGGGGCGAAGCTGAAGGGTGCTCGGCACGCTAGAAACGCAGAGCCCAGCGCCGCGTGCACTTGAGAAGGGGTAGCGGGGACGGACACCCGGACAGGGCTCACGTGACCAGAGTCACCCGCTAGGAATTAGGAGAACTACGAACGGCGCCGTGGTCTCTGGCTCCTGACAGCGGTTTCTCCATCGCCACTGCTACTCACAGCAGCTCACAGATAAACTGCACGTTTATCAGACTCCATTCACCGCCCTCGGTACATGATGAAGAAATTGAGAACTGGAGAGAGAAGGAAGATCTGCAGGTACAGGGACCACCAGGCTCCCGACTGTGAGCTCAAGGCTTTTGCACCCAGCACACGGGGCCACGTGTTCATCCCAGAAGAACCCTGGCTGCGGGCAGGCAGAGCGCTGGGCAAACCCACCACAAAAATCAGACGCAGTTTTATTCATAGTGTCAGAGTTACATTGAAACTTTCATCTGTAATCTGGTGGTTCTCCCGTGCTATCAGAAGGTGGTTAGTTCTTATAGACCAATGAGCCCACCACCTTCTAATTAAAGATGAAGACACAAAGTGACTCTGCTCAGAAGAATTAGTTAGGGATATTTTTGTGGTTTCCGTTCTGTGACTATCTGCTCATTACCGTCAGAAATCAGTGAAGATGAGACAGAGAGCAGAGGCCCAGTAGACAGGACTTTCTCAGCCACTGCGATACACGGTGCTTGCCCCTCCCTCCCACGAGGAGCCCCTGAGGGGTTCCCAGCAGGAACACACAGTGCCTTCGTGTCTTTATTCTTGCACCAAGGAGGAGAGAGTCTTTGTAGAGGATGCTCTTTGATGCCTGAGCAAAAGGACTCATTCCAAGAAATCATGCCTTGAGCTAAATTTTGAAAAGAAAATTACAGAAGGAGGCAAGTTCACGGTCATTGTTCCTCCAAGCCTTTCCATCGAGCTGCAGCCAGTGGGACACTCTGGGGTGAGAACTAGGCTGAAACTCAAAAGAGGACATCAAAGAGGAAAATCTGCACCTCAGATCCAGTGGTTCTTTTCAAGAGAAGCTAGACACCTGCTTTTCAAAAAGAATTAGAACCTAATTATGTCTTTTTAAAATGCAGTGTAGAGTGAGGGCCAAAGACAAAAGCCCACTAGGAAGGCCGAGTTGGCCGTGGGCCTGCCGGCCTGTGGCCTCTGTTGGACAACCTTGACCCATGAGGCAAAGGTGGGGTGCTCCATGGGAAAATGGGACCCAGGAGCAGGACACACGGATGAATCATCTGGAACTACTGCAGAATTGAGTCGTTTAGACTTTAGAAGCTACAGCTCTTCTTTCCTGCCAGAAAGAAACTATAACATCTATAGGGGACAAATGGAGTCCCAGAAAGAGAGCCGGGCCAGGAGCCAGAGTGCCTGGCTTGGGGATGCTGGCCCTTGGTTCAGTGTCCTCGGGAAAATCGTGCCCCTGTCTGATAAAGTGAGGACCCATCCGGTAAGACATGCTCTTCAGGAGGCCATCTTCAGAGTCTGAGGGATGAACCTGGATGAGAAAACGGCAATAAAAGGGGAAGATCTCAGGCTCTGAGTCAAAGAGAAGAGGGGGGCACAGTCCGGAGCCCTCGCGCGGCTGTCCGGGCGAAGCAGCACTGCTCTCTCTGCAGGCTGTTTCCTCGTCGGCAGGATGGGCTTCGGTGCCCTGTACGTAGGCTGGTGCGAGCACGATAGCAGATGCTCAGTAAGGGTCAATTTCTTTCTAAATATGTAATGAAGATCCGCTTACTTAGAAGGGCATGACACTGTAAAACAGACTTACATCTTAGTGTTTTTTTCTATGTCTGAGAGCATAGAATGAGAAACAAAGGAAGAAGGGGGTATAGTAGTTTAAAACAAACAGAAAAACAATGAAAAAGAATCCTGCCCCTGACAATTAATTTCAAATAATTGTCAAGAAAAAAATTTTAAGGGCCAGAGGTTTAGCTCAGTGTTTCTGGCACCCCTCGCAAGTGCCAGGTCCCCTGGGAACCACATTCAGTGTTGGGCGTGGAGACTCACGCCCACCAGCCATCAGTACCACACAGCACAGTGCCGGGCGTGGTGGCTCACGCCTGTCATCCCAGCACTCGGGAGGCAGAGGCAGGAGGATTGCTGAGTTCCAGGCTTGCCTGGGCTACATAGTGAGCTCAGGGCCAGCCTGAATTACAAAGCGAGACCCTGTCTCAAAAAATAAAATAAAATAAAAATAAGAAAAAGAAAAACTCTGGCAAGGAAGTGAGGCGGGTGGAAGATTGTAGTGGGGAGACCAACAGGGACCCTCTTGCAGGGAGGTGACCCTGGACTCGGGCCCCCAAGCCTGAGAGGTCTGAGGTTCCCCTTGGGCAACGCGCATGGCCGTGGGCAGCAGGGCCACCGTGTAAGGCTCTGCAAGGGGGCCTGGGGGGGGGACACCTGGGGTGTCCAGGGCTCCGACCCAGAGTTCAGGGAGGGACCGGGGTCAGCCGCAGAGGTGTGCAAGGCCGCGTGTTTTCTCCGGAGCTTGCTTGCTTCCGTGGGCCACCATGTGCCATCCACAGGGCAGCCAGGAGAGAAACAAATCAAACCCACTCTGCAGGGGGAACTCTCTTCCTGGAGCATGGCAGAGGACGGAGAGCCGGAGCCGGAGAGCGTCCCTGGCCACGAGGACAGTGCAGTGCGGAAGGAAGACTGGCCTCACCTCAGGGGCTGATGCCGGCCACATCTGTGGGCTCTCCCGTCACTGGACAGAACGCCTGGAGCCCCCAACTGGAAGGAGAGGTAGGTTTATCCATTGACTTATTTAGTGGCACTGGGGATGGACCCCAGGACCTTTATGCTGACCTGTATATCCATGGAGTTCTTTTAGTTTTTATTTTGAGACGTGGTCTCCCTAAGTCATGAAATTGCCCAGTCTGGGCTGAAACCTGTGGTCCTCCTGTTTTAGCCTCCTGGGGTGCTGGGATTCAGGCAGGCACCCCCCCCCCACCCCTTGCTAGGAGAGGTTCATTTTGACTCATGGTTTCAGAGGACTGAATCTATGGGTGGTGAACTCCATGGAAGGAACTTTGCGGCAGAAGGGCATGGCAGAACGAAGCTGCTTACGTCATGGCGGCTGGGAAGCAGAGCACAGGACCAGTGCCAGAGAGGAAAGGGTCAGGGACCATGCACAGCACCCAAGGCCACTCCGACCTGACCCCAGACATGCCCACAGCATGCTCGACTAAGCCCGTTCAGCTCTCAAGCCAATCACGTTGACAGCTCAGTTGAGTTGTCACCTTCGATTTGGATTGTGCCTCTATAATACAGAGAAACTTTGGCATAATATTTCCGAAGGGAACACTTCCTTTTCCCATCAGGACTGCCCCATAAAGCCATTATTATTCTGTCCATGAAGAGAATGTCAAAGGCTTTCACTGGCTTCCTGAGTGACCAGTTTTTAAAATAGTTGACCAGGGAGAAGACTGTAATAATAAGTCCCGTCTTACTAACTGCCATCTGCATCTCGCCTTCTGGTTGCCTCCTTTGAAATAATAGGAGCTGACTTCAAGACACTCAATCATTCTAAACGCTTTTATTTTACTCTAAAATGTACAGCAATCAGACATCATTAGTAATACCGAAAGGGATTGTATTAAAATTTAATATTAAAATGTTAACATCTGTTCTGATTTAAGTTTTATTGAAATTTTCAAACTTTTAGATGAAAACATAGCAAACTTTAAGTGAAAGTGCCCTGAGTGGATAAGCCAACTTTGTCCTCCTGACAATTCTGCAAGGGAACTGGAAGATGAATTCTGCCTTCAGGGAAAGAGAGAGAGCGCTTCAGTAGATGCTCTGCACTGAGGACATGAACAGCTCCGATTAGAATTTGTCTGTGGCACATAAATTCATTTTGTTTTAGAGGAAATGACTTCAGCCGCCTAGTTCGTAGGTTCTTTCTGCAAGGCTGTAGCAATCAGAGTCCCAATACGAAACAGATGGCCGCTTTAGTTGGGATATTTCAGGAAGGTTTGATGAAGGGTTTAATACAACTATGTGGACAAGATTAAGGAAAAACAACAAGAAAGAAGGGTAAAGCATGTTGTTTCTATTAGCAGCCAGTGCCACCCCTGGGCCCCACAGGGCAGGAACGGAGTGATCACTAGAGTGTGGAAGGGCTGCCTGTGGCGGCCACCCTCGGGTTCGGCAGAGAAGCCTGGCCACGGCCAGCCCGACCTGAGTGTGCTCATCTTCCTTGTCTTTCCACCTCACCCCTTGTGGTTTTCTGCAGGCAGCTTCCCTTGCCAAACCGGCCTGGAGTCCAGCGTGCCGCGGCCAGAGGTCAAGAGCCAGGTGAGAACCAAGCCGGCGAGAGGACAGAGCCGCGCAGGTGTGGACGCCCGGGACCCGTGCTTCGTGCCCCAGGCCTGCTGAGGAGGCGGCTGGCGTGAGTGTGCACTTAGCTCGTGTTTCTCGGTCTCGCTGGTCATTATCCCTAAGCCACGGGAGTGTGCCCATCTAGGAAATTCCTGAATGGAACTCATCTCCCAGTGTTCGGGCTCTTAATTCACCAATTTTAGTTTCCCACCTTGAAGAAGTCATTGACCTTTCTGTTCATCTTCCGTATAATAGGATAAACATATCTACCTGCCAGGACAAACGGTACATGGGAGCAAATTTAGCACAGTGACTGTTACGAAAGCTACCTAGAGACATATTCCACCCCAAACCCCCTTCAGCCTCAGCAAGGTCCATGTTTCAGAAGGGTACAGAGATTCTGGCATCTGAACAGCCTCTGCCATGGGAAGGTTGGGTCAGCCTACCTCACTGGTACTCTCCAGGCATCGGTGAAGAGGCAGGAAAGAAAACAGAAAATTTGCTATTGAAAACAGCAAATCTATATATTTCTGTAGTAGGATGCAAAACACAAAGAGCTGGGACTTTGCCTATCTTATTTCTGTCTCTAGTTAGACACTTCTTATAGGTTGCTTTGTGATGGATGAATGCAACACTTTGAAGAGTGTATAGAGGAATCAAGACATCTCTGAGGACCACAGCAATTTTTCATTAATGTGTATTAATTTCTTCTCCTCCTCTTCCTCCTTCTCCTGTTCTTCTGCCTCTTCTTCTTGTACTACTTCATCTTCCCCAGGGGAAGGGACTGAGCGCCGTTCAAGCTATGAGGGTGTCAGTGTCTGTTGGCTCCAGCCCTGTAGACATGTCTGCGTCCACCGCTGACCCACCCTTTCCTTCTGGACCTGCAACCATCTCCCTTTTGTGTTGTTACACGTTCAGGTTTACCAAAGATCAAAGTCTGTGTTTTGTCTGAATCATTAGGTTAGAAACTTTCTTTTGCTTGTAGTCGCCTCTACAGTGAAAAAAAAATATGATTGGATTCAAGTGGAGGTATTTGCTTACCTATTTATCAAATTACAGGTATCGATTGCAAGTTGCTACACCTCAGCATCTGATACCCCAAGATGTTTAAATAGACACTATCTCATTTCTCCTGAGGGTCAACATTCCATAGCAAATGCATTTCTAACTTGTCACTTCCCAGGTAAGCACCGTTGGAAGCATTTTTACATGGGACTACTGCATTCTGTTTTTCTTCCGTAAAGTCCTTACGTAGTGTTTGATGAAGATCATTATAAACACCTAAGTCTGAAGCAAGTTCACCTGAGGAGGAGGGAATTCCTCTGTCTACATAAGAATGTATAGCTTGTTTTCACTCTGAAATCTAGACTCACATATCCTACTCCCTAACCTATATTTTTATTTGAACATCTCCCTGTTGTATAAACTTTGCATGTCAAAAATTCAACTCCTACGAAGATCTAGAAAGATGATATAGTTTCAGAATAAATCCTATTTACATTACCTCTCATTAAAAAAAAATCTAACTCTTAGCATTTCCTATGTCAGTGAACCTCAACTGAAGTCTAGCAGTGGTGGAAGTCTTGGGGACATATGGCTTCCTTTTCTTCCATCACACCCACATCCAGTTCAAAAGCAGATCTCAGCTTCTGCTTTTGAACAACAGAACCAGCATCTCGCTGCCCCCCTGACACCGCTACTACACTGGCTGAGGGTGACCGGTTCTCGGGGGCTCCGGAAGGGGCTCTGCCTTTGTGTGACTCTCTCCTCAGGGCAGCGGCTGCACAGCTCCTCGTCCACCCTGACCAGCCCACACTGCTCTCTGCTCACCTCCCTCCCGTGGGCCCTCTGTACTCCGATTCATGGGGAAAGCACGCCAGGTTGGGCAGAGACCTTCTGTCTCTTCCTCCCACCGCTCAGACATTGTCTCTTTCTTCTTTCCCACAGCTCCTGCCTACCCACCCCACTCTGTGCCTGTGAACACTCTAAGTCTGGCTTTTCCTCCCCACTTCTTGCTTTTAGTTCCCGCATCATTCTCCATTTTCCCAAGATGGATTATGCTGGAGGCCTTTCCTAGCCACTCTCATGGGCCCTGGACATCTTAGCCCTACCTTATTTTTATCCACAGCATTCCACATACTTCTGTTGTTATTCTCAAGACAGTGCTTTGCTATGTATTCCAGGTAGCCTTGAACTAACTATATAGCCCAGGCTGGCCTTGAACTCACAGTGGTCCTCCTGACTCAGCCTCCCGAGGGGTTGGGTTACAGGGGTGCACCACCACGCCCAATGTAATACTTACACTTCCTCGCTCTCTCTCTCTCCCTCACTAGACCATCAGCTCCAAGCAGGCTGCTGCTTCTTCTGTCCAGTACTGGGTCCTGAGTGTGTAATCTCTGCTGTAGGGTGTGCGCTCCGTGACATGATGGGAGAGAGAGTGGTGCATTGGAATACTTCAGAGAAAGAACTTCTCATCCTTCTCAGTCGAGCCCGTGGGGATTCCCTGGTGGGCTCTATAACCTAAGTGAGGAAGGCGCAGCTCGGTCGGATGGAGGAACCCTAGTCCTCAGTCTCGCCTGGGGACTCAGGTTTCAGATGACGCCACAGTGACCACCCACCTTCCTGAGTTTTCAGAGCTTCTTGGTTAACTAGAGAGGGTGAGAGCTTTTTCCTCAAACTCCTCGTTGGGCCCAGAATCTTTTTTTTTTTTTTTTTTGAGAAAGGGTCTCGCTTTGTAGTTCAGGCTGGTCCTCAGCTCACTATGTAGCCCAGGCAAGCCTGGAACTCAGCAATCCTCCTGCCTCTGCCTCCTGAGTGCAGGGATGACAGGCGTGAGCCACCACGCCTGGCACTGTGGTGTGTGGTGTTGATTGCTGATGGGCGTGAGCCACCACGCCCAGCATTGTATGTGGTTACCGGGACTGAACTCAGGGCCTTGCACTTGTGAGGCAGGCGCTGGAACCACTGAGCTGAATCTCTGGCCCCTGGGCCCAGAATCTTAATGAGGTCATGAGAAAAAGTGGAGAAGCAGAGAAATTTCTAAGACGTTATTTTTGTAGCCCTCTGCCTGCACAGCGACCATGGCTGACTGACTGAAACAATGTTACAAAGATGACTAAAAGTCCATACTGTGAAGAGCTCTGAAAGTTCTTGGGATAAAATATAAGTGGAAGGGGGTGGACCTGACATGAATGAGTGAACAGGCAATGGATCCATCAGATCAGAACCAGAATCCTGCCCGCCTAGGCAGAGGTGGAGCTGGTAGGCCAGAAGGGTGAGCAGTAGCTAAGCCCAGGAGGGAAGGACTCTGGGGGGCCAGTAGTAGGCTCAAGGGAGCCAGATACAAAAGAAGAGGGTTGAAGTCTGCGGCAGGGTGCTGGGCTCCCAGCGGTCGGGACAGGGCCGGGGAGCTGCGCTAAGTCCAGGAGCCAGCAGCAAGGATGCACTGCTAGAGTTGAAAGCTTTCAGGCCAGGGCCTACAGGATGCAAGCAGGAGATGTGGGGTCTATGGGGTGGCGTGCCAGGCAGCGTGCAACCGTGCACGCCTGAGCACCCAGCCACGTGTGCTCCCCAAACCTCTGCTTCTGGGACAAGACTCCCACAGCCCCAGCCAGGCCCGCTGCAGCAGCTTTTCACTGCGTACGATGACAGGAGGGGACAGGGCCGTAACTGGTGTCTGCATAAAGGACAAACGGATATTTGCAGGCACACGGTCTAGACTCAGTCCTCGCCCCCTCCCTGCTAGCTGGATAATTTGAGAGTTTACTCGAGCTCTCTGAGTCTTCATGTGTTTATCTGTCACACGGTGATACCAATAGCAGCTCTCACAGTTTGTTTATTTCATTTGCACATAGAGTTTTATTTGATGTTACTGGCATATATTAGTGAGAATAAGAGGGGGGAGGATATGCATCTGTGAGCATCATGCTTTGCCTGAACAAATGAAGGCTCTTAAGATGAGAATGTTTGTATGTAAGGAGCGTGCACACCCACTTGCCTACAGTGGAGAGCAGGCCTAGGAAGCACAGTCGCATGTCACATGTGACTCGGTCTTGTGACTTACATCAGAACAATCCAGCAGAAATGACACTATCCCAGTTCTGGGCCTGCAGTTCAAGGACTGAGAGCTTCTGCCTTTAGGAGCCTGGGCACCATACAAATGCCTCCCTGCCCTGTGAAGAGAGGACTCAGAGTCCAGGTAGAAGGGCAGGTGCTATGCGGTTGAGCTCACCCTGGCAGCTGTCCCTGCCCAGGTGTCAGCTGGGAAATGAGTTTCCCAGGAAGGTCCAGGTGGCTTCGGCCAAAGCCACCAGTCCACACAGCTGCCCGAGGGACCCCACGTAAGACAGCAGATGAACCACCCTGCTGAGCCCAGTGGAACGCAGAAACACGGGCGATAACACCTCAACCCTTAGTGAAGCCACTAGGTTTTGGGGTGGCCCTTTTCCCTCTGCAGTAGATGCACAAGATGTGG
Organism: Thryonomys swinderianus; assembly: GCA_004025085.1. Classification (NCBI taxonomy): domain Eukaryota; kingdom Metazoa; phylum Chordata; class Mammalia; order Rodentia; family Thryonomyidae; genus Thryonomys; species Thryonomys swinderianus. Next base: position 11,364 of record PVIC010026046.1, read on the forward strand.
TTTCAGTTGTCAGAGCTCAGTCTTTCTCTCCTGCTGACCAGAGGCAGACACAGAATGCCGCCCGCGTGGGCAGCCCTGGTGGATCATCCGGAGCCCTTCCCTCCTGCTCACATTTGAACCCTGAGCCTTATAAACCGCTTGCTCTCCCCACTGGGTCGATCAGTGGATGGTGGATCAAGAAAAGGGGTTTCAGATGGAGCTGGCAGTGCCTGCTGGTGGCCTGAGAAGTGGCTCATGTTCCTGCCCTGCGTGGGACCTGAGGAACAGAGGGAGGACCTTCTAGTGACTGAACAGTCAGCCGGAGACTCACAGCCTTTACTGGGACGTGACCCACCTTGTCAACTTGCACATCTGGCTGCTGCTGGATCTCAGCACCCAGACAGTAACGCAAGCGGTCGCGGCGTCCGGCTTTGCAGACCAGTCGCCTGAGGGTCGGCAGGTCGCTCTTTCTCACCCGGCAGGAAGCAGACTGGAAGTGCGCAGCTGGCTTCTGTCGGGCAGGGTTCATCTCCCCGGTGCCCCAGGCTGTGGCGAAGGACGGGGTGTGGGCTGTCTGCTACAGGCAGCTGGCTGGCTCAGCCGCGGCTCGGTTTCCCTTTCTCCCGACCTCCGGCCTCTGAACTCTTCCTCTTCCCGCAGGGTCCCCTGCAGCACCTGAGCTCTCTGGGGCCATGTGCACGAGCAGGGGTTAGGTAAGGAGACTCAGGCCTGGGTGCTCTATCCAAACGATGTTTATCGGTGATAAAGCCTAACAAACCATAGAGCAGGTAGGCCTCACAGCATACTAAAATGGATATCAAATCCCAGGTAAAACATCCCCGGAAAGCCTGGTATATCAGATATGAAATCACTGCTCAAGTAAATAAAGTAAGTGACGTAAAGTCTCCCCGAGTAAATCCCATCACCTAAGACCCGAGTTTTCCTACCACGCTCGACACCAGGTCCGGATATTCTAGGCTGCGGTGGAGCACGCCAGGTTCGGGGGTGACGGCCCTGGATGAGGCCCCAAGGAGTCAGGCGTCCTTCGGGCAGCACCTCGGCGTCCCTGGGGGCGTCCGGCTGTCAGTCTTTGGTTCAGGCTCCTTCTATCCTCCTTCGTGTTCGGGGGGTCACTTATCAGCTCAATGCAGTCCTGTGTGTCGAGCGCGTGCACAGTCTTAGGTCCTGTGTTCTCTCTAAACACACATTTTACTTTCTGTGTCCTACTCTCTACATTTCACTCTCTGAAGCTTTGGTCATTTGATATGGTCGAAAGCTTCATTTATTATCTAATTCCACGAGGGAGGCTCTGGTTTCGGACACCTACATATCTGTGGATTACCCCATCTGTTGGCCTTCGTGTTCTGTTAGTAAGAATCCACATCTGACACACTTTACTGTGTGTATTCTCTGTATCCAGTAAGGATTCCAAGCACTTTCTTAGTTCGTTTTGCAAATCTGTGCCCATGTATGCCATGCTGTGTATTGGAAAATTGTTTCTTTTATGAATGTTTCTAGTAATATTTTAATTGCTAATTCCTCCAAACTTCTTGGAGTTTTGTGCAATTTTTTGTATTCCAATTTTGGTACCATAAACCTTACAGTGTTTGGTTCAAATTTTCTGGTTTCATTACTAGCATATTGTATTGCTCGTATATCTAAGTGTGCTTGAGTGCTGGCATACATGGTTATTATTTGCCCCACATTCCATGTAGTTATTTCACATGGCCTTAATTGTTTATATTCTTGTTTGTAATGGGTGCCAGATGGTATGGTACAAGAGTATTACATTTCTTTTTGGGTATCAACTGGTTTTCCCAGATATTCTGTTGCTTATACAATAGTAAAAATTCCTATGATAAATGAACGTACATCCCATAGTTCTGAAAATAGGTGTTGCTAGTTCTTCTTCATAGCAACTCCAGAGTGTTAATCCAAAGAAAAAGTCTGGGTTTGATTGGGCATTTACTTCTTCAAGAGTTGCCATCAATTCGTTTGAAGAACCATGGTATATTGTTCTGTCGCTGCTATCTTTGGGAAGAGTGGTTTCCCGAATTCACTGTATTCCTATTTGGAATAAATTCATTTTGCATAGATATTAGTGCATTTTAAGAATATTCTTAATCCTTGGGCTGGAGATTTAGCTCAGTGGTTCCAGTGCCTGCCTCACAAGCGCAAGGTCCTGAATTCAATACCCTGTAACCACATACAATGCTGGGCGTGGTGACTCATGCCCACCAGCAATCAGCACCACATACCACAGTGCTGGGCGTGGTGGCTCACGCCTGTAATCCCAGCACTCAGGAGGCAGAGACAGGAGGATTGCTGAGTTCGAGGCTTGCCTGGGCTCCATAGTGAGCTCAGGGCCAGCCTGAACTACAAAGCGAGACCCTATCTCAAAAAAAAAAAAAAAGGCATGTGGAGAGAATTATAACTATACATATAATCTCACAGAAGGATATTGCATAGCTTTTAATACATCCATTGTAAAATTACTTAGAAACAACACAAAAATTGGACATATAATAATAACTATTTCAATAGAACAAGACCACCCATTTCTCACAGATACATTTGATCACAAAACATTCACGGAAACAATGAAAGAAAAGTTAGAAGATACAAACGAAATAGGGGAAGTAATCAAATTCAATATAAAACATCTGGATAACATGCATAAGAAATTAGCAGAAGAATTCAAAAAGGAAGACAAACAAGTCAAACATATAAAAGATTTGCTAGCATTAATGGACACAGACACAGTAGCCACACATGACATGCTCAGCGTGATCCACAAGAAATGCTCATTATTAGACCTAATAGGTAGACTGTTTAGGTGGGATTGGACATGCTGGCAAATATGGAATTGGATATACTGGTTAAAAGGGGGTATATGGTGGAGAATATATTGCATGCTAATATACTTAGGATTAAGAATATTCTTTTTTTTTTTTTGAGACAGGGTATCACTTTGTAGTTCAGACTGGCCCTGAGCTCACTATGTAGCCCAGCCAAGCCTCAACCTCAGTAATCCTCTTATCTCTGCCTCCTGAGTGCTGGGATGACAGGCATGAGCCACCACACCCAGCCCTGTGGTATGTGGTATTGATTGCTGGTGCATGTGAGTCACCATGCCCAGCATTGTATGTGGTTACTGGGGATCAAATTCACGACTTTGAGCTTGCGAGGCAGGCACAGGAACCACTGAGCTAAATCTCCGGCCCCTCCACTTGTCTTATTATAATTTAATGGCATTATTGCAAATGGTTTATCTATGCAGATTTTATGTTGGTAGTCTTGAATGTCTGTTCTTAGCATTATTTGTACTCATAGGCTTTTATTTATTTGTGTCATTGGACTATTTTTTATTATTATTATTTTTTGAGGCAGAGCGAGGCCCAGGGAACAGCAGTGGTTAGTGTTGTGATCTCCAGTCTCTACTCTCCTCTCTCTCCCCACCAGGAATCCATGGGGATGCCCCTCGGGCCGCTGGGGCCCCTTTCAGCTGCCAGGCTCTGGGCTGTCTGGCCAGGCTCTCCTGGCATGATTCTCTGCCCGAGTCATGCTGACCATCTTACCTCCTCCATGCTCTTGTCTCGGTGACACAGCCACTTGCTGTTTACTGTCTCCATCATTCAGCTGCATGCAGCCCCACGGCCACTCAGCCCTTTCTTGTATAAAAACCATGGAGGGTCGGGAAGAGCAGCCACACACTCTGGCGGGCCTCAGAGTGCTCACACTAGATCCAGACTCTAGCGTCCGCCCGAGAGGCTGCTGCTGGACCCACTCGCAGATCCTGTGCCCTGTGCCCGGGAAGGAAGGAGGAGCAGAGGACCACCAGGAAGTGCTCCTCTGCATTAGCCCAGAAGGCCACGCGGCCCCCTGCGCTTCCTTCCGGTGGGTCTCCGGGACCTAAGCAGGAGCTGACTTGTCACGCCATCCCGGCGGGCCAGGACAGCTTGAGTCTCCAGAATGGAATTTCACATGCTTGTTGGCTGAGCTGATTTCACTCTGCACCCCGCAGCCCCAGGAGATGCCCGAGTGCTGAGACACTTGGCTGTAAAGCGCTGCTCTTTTCCGCTGCCTTGCTGATGACTGCTTATGAAAGGAAGAGCCGGAAGAGGTGGAGGGATGACCATCCACAGATCAGTGCCCCAGGCCCTGCCGCCAGGACGCCACAGGCAGCCGGGACGCAGAAGCCCTCTCTCTCTGCCCTCGAGGGCAAGAGGGCAGCACCCATTGGCAGTTGGTGGCCAGCTTTGATCAGGAACATCTGACCCAGTGGGTGTCCTGGTCCCTGGGAGTCCCTGAGAAGGGAGCAGATTGACTGAGAGCTATAAATGGACCCGGGCAGAGCCTGTTTCTAAAAATGGTCTCAGCCCCGTCACTGCTGACTTAGGGGAGGAGATTCTCAGGAAGACTTCCATGCTCACAGTCTCCGGCTGTGCTCCTTTGATGGGAAGCTGTCAGCATCCCCAGCCGCTGTCACCAGACACACGTTCCAGGGAGCATCCCAGGGTCTCCAGGGAAGCCAGTCGGGTGACCTGGGACGTCACCACTGTGAAGCCCCCCGGTGTCCTGGGGACCTGCCATCCTTAGGAATTCACACACAGTGCAAGTCTGCATTCACTCTGCAAGGAGCTGTCACTATCTAACATGCTATTAAAATAAGTAAATATATAAAAGCATAAGTTATAAATATATATGAGATGATGGTATTTGGCACTCATTTTCCCCTGAGAATGTTCTACTTACCATCGTGTTTTAGCACTGAGAGCAACACCAGGCACATAATGGGCTTCAACTAAATGCTTGTTGAATGAATGAATGAATTACAGCAAGACGTAACAACGCACAACCACAGAACAGATCTTTAAATACTTGTCAACTTGTCAGAGAAAGCAACAGTCATTCCATCCATTCATTCATGCATTTTGGGGACAAATATTTAGTGAATCTTCTACAAGTCACCAGGTAGCCATGTGGACTTTGCTCAGTGAATGAGTATTTTCTGGGTCCCCCTCACGACTACTGAGTCAGATTACCCAGAGGTTAAGTCTCAGAAGTCAATGTTAACAACCAAAACACTATCGATTCCCATAGTGGTTTTATTATGAGATTCTTTAAAAAACTAAAACTAGAAATTCCACTTCATCCAGCTATTTCCCTTCTAGGAATTTTCCTGAAAAAGTTAAAGGCTTCATATTATAGTGATCCATGCACATCCATGTTTATAGCAGCACAACTCAAAAAAGCTAAATCCTGGGGTGGCCTATATATCTGTCAGCAGACAAATGGATAAAGATAAGAAGTATTTGCACACAAGAGAGTTCTGCTCTGATAAAGATAGATTTGAGTCATCTGTAGGGAAATGGATGCACTTTGAGACCATAATGTTAAATGAAATAAGTAAGACACACAAGTTGAAATATTGCATAACTTCTCTCATATGAGAAACAAAGTATAAATAATTTAAAATACAAAATAAAAGATGGATGACAAGACATGGAGATAGATCTTTCGTAAATGGGAAGGGGCTCCAGAGACAGCGGGGAACACTGGGGAGGGGAGGCCCGAGAAGAGCTCAGGAGTGTCACACGCTGCACCCATGTCCCACGAGGGGCCTGGTCACTGTGCACGGGCTAATGAAGAAAAAAATAAAAACTAAGACAAACACTTCAGCAGAACCCTCCTTCCATGCTCCGGAGCAGAGTGGGCTTGAGGACCACAGCCCGTGTCGCCCGGCCTCCGTGGGGCCTCCGTGCCCGGAGCAGCCCAGCTTCTGAGCCACAGCGGCCTGGTCTGCTGAGCTGCGCTTACCTTTGCCAGCCAGGTTTCCTTTGCTCCTTCACAGAGGGGCGGGCTCACCTCTGTGCCCACGGTGGCCACTCCGTTGGCAACCTCTCTGGGTTTAATTTTCATCTTTTGTTCAACGTGTTTCCATCTGTAAGAGCAAAGCACAAACGTATGTATATTCGTAAGCTGTCTCAAACCCGCGAGGGAGCAATGAAACCATAGAAACAGGAGCGTGCTCGGGGCCACGTGTGATCACACGGCAGGGACACCAACTGCAGCGGGGGAGGGAGAGGCCAGCTCGGCCGCTGTGGACCTCGGCCGCGGGCAGCGCCTTGCCCCGGATTTACTTCAGGGGCCCTACTGCGTACTCGAAGCACGGGGTGGGGCTGAAACAGCAGCGCACAGACCGGGCTTGCCGGCCAAGCCCTGACCACGACCCCTAAACAGGAAGTCGCCACAGTCAGAGACAGCGCACCTTCCCTTCCGGTTTAAGCTCACGCTGCAAGTCACAAGGACGAGACCCTCCAGGCGCTCCATCCCCCACAGGCAGCAGGATGCGTGCAGTGAGTCACAGCCAGGAGCCGTTCTTTACACAGAAATCAAAGGCTGCTGACCTATCCCAGGAATCATGGAAGGCCATCACGTGAAGAAACCGTGTGAGATCTTAAATGTTTGGCAACTTCAAAGACATTGGAAGAGGAAGAAATCTACATGCCAGGGTGCAGGACACAGACTGGCAGGCAGGTCACTAGGCTTTGAGGTCGGGGCCCTCAGCCGGTCCCACGCCAGCCTCGCGAGAGCGGCAGCAATCTGTGCACATGGTCAGGGGTCGCCACACTGCGATGTTTTATGCCCAGCTCCAACCAGTTAGGACCCCACCGTCCCTACCCGGCAGCCCAGCCCCGCCTCCCCAGAGCGCTGTGTGGGCTGGGCCAGCCCCAGGCACCTGGACCACGCAGCGAACTGGGCCTCTCTGGTTCACAGACCTGTGCTTCGTCATGGTCAGCCCTCCCGGGGCGGAGACAGCTTCCTGGACCGCGATCTGGCCTTCTGTGCGGGCCGACCGCCCTGGCGGGGTGACAGCAGGGCGCACAGCCAGCCATCGCGGTCCTGTGACCCGCAGCTCCAGCCCGGAGCCCGGAGAGAGTTTGTGGAGCTCGCGAGCCGGAGGCTGTCTGCGGGGCCCTTCCGAACGACCACCTGACCGGGATTTTCCTGCATTGAGCTCTCAAACGTGACGTGCCCAAACGGAAAACGAGCTGTGGAGCTGCAAGAAACTGTCCCCAAATATCAATGACTTAAATGTTTTAAAATGTGTTATCAGTACCTGTTCGCGGTAGATAACCGTCGCGCCGACCCCGTGCGCCGTGACTCTGGCTTTTGTCCCCTTCCCCGGCCCTCCGGCCCTCCTCTCCTCGCTCGCCCCTCCCTGAGCGGAAGATCTATTTATACTCACCGCGCCGCAGGCCGGCGGGGCCAGCCGTGGCTGCGGATGGCCCTGACCCTGCAAGGAGGGGGAGCAGAGGGACCCAGCCCCGGCGGAGCCCCGCGTCCGAGGCCGTGAGCCCGGCTCGGAGCAGCACCTTTGCCACAAAAGCCAGCGCAGCCTCGCAACCGGGACCTGGGCTCCGGGAAAGCCGAGCGCGGTTCGATTCCACCTGCCGGCGAGCAGGTGAGCTTTGCCCTTGGCGGACTCTCCGGCCTCCGGCGGAACGGCAGAGACTCCTGGGCGGCGGGGGGCGGCGGGGCTCTGCTTCCCGCCTGCGTCCACCTGGGTGAGGAGGAAGACGCCCGCCCCGCACGGGGCTCCCCGGCTCCCCAGCAGAGCGCGGCAGGTAACGCAGGCGGAGAAGCCCGGGCGTGTCCGGCTGTGAATTAATCAAGTTCACGACCCCGCCCCCCGTGGAAACGAGTGCACACAGAGGGCGCAGGGGACAGGACCGTCGTGGGCGAGCTGCTCAGCGTCCCCGGGGGGAGGCACAGCGCAGTTCCACGCGGGACTGCATCCACACGGATACCAGTTTTAAAATGTTTCTCAGGCGCCTTGTATTAAAGAGGGCTTTACACACTCCAGACCCCTCAGGCCGGTCTGAGGGGAGCAAGAGCAAATTACCAGGAATGTGGCAGCCACACCACCCACCTAGAGCAACGCACATTTAAAGGTGTTTTTGTTTTTTTGAGACAGGGTCTCACTTTGTAGTTCAGGCTGGCCCTGAGCTCACTATGGTGCCCAGGCAAGCCGCCGCGAACTCAGCAATCCTCCTGCCTCTGCCTCCCGAGTGCTGGGATGACAGGCGTGAGCCACCACGCCCGGCCCTGTGGTGTGTGGCATTGATGGCTGGTGGGCGTGAGTCTCCACGCCCAGCATTCTATGTGGTTACCGGGGATCGAACTCAGGACCTTGCGCTTGCGAGGCAGGCGCTGGAACCACTGAGCTAACCCTCCGGCCCAATTTAAAGGTTTTATAAAAGTAAAGAAAATATTTTTAAAGCCGGGCATGGTGGCACATGCCTGCAATCTCAGCACACTGGAGGCTGAGGCAGGAGAATTACAGCAAGTTAGAGGCCAATATGAAACACATGGTGATTTCAAGGCCAGCCTAAGCTGTACAGCAAAGACCCTGCCTCAGGTAACAAAAAAAATTTTTTTAATTAATTTTTATTTTATTGTAAATATTTTTAAAGTTCACTAGTCGGGATCAATTTTATAAATACTGGGTTTCATTGCACTTTTTTCATACAAGCACATACACATTTGATCCTATACGGTCCCACCACCCTCTCTCCTTCCCTTTTTCCTTTTAATAAAAGTCCTCTTTGAACTTGCATATAATTTTTTCTTAGAATCCATGTGGTAGAAAAGTATGTGCTGAACATGTAATACTGGTTTGCCTTTAAGTTTCTAAGCTTTTTTTTTTTTTTTGAGACAGGGTCTCGCTTTGTAGTTCAGGCTGTCCTGAGCTCACTATGTAGCCCAGGCAAGCCTCGAACTCAGCAATCCTCCTGCCTCTGCCTCCCGAGTGCTGGGATGACAAACATGAACCACCACGCCTGGCACTGTGGTATGTGGTACTGATTGCTGCTGGGCATGAGCCACCATGCCCAGCATTGTTGTATGTGGTTATCGGGATCAAACTCAGGACCTTGCACTTGCTGGGCAGGCACTGGAACCACTGAGCTAAATCTCCAGCCCTAAGTTTCTAAATTTTTATGAGTCCAGGTTTGCAGTGCGTGCATAGCGGCCACTTCCGCTGTGGGGCTGGTGCCCGGACTAAGCACATCTGCACTCTCTTGCGGCCTGGCCCTTCCATCCACACGTACACAAGAGGGGCTGACAGAGGCGCTGGCTCCCACGATGACGGCACTACCCACCGCCCGCAAGTTGAAGACCCAGCCACGCCTTGTGAGTCTCTTCCGGAGACCCCGATCGCCACGAACACCAGCAGGAGGGATCCAGCAGCTGTCAGGGAGTCAGCCAGCCAGCTGGCCCCAATCTGTGAAGGACCGAAGCTCCAGAGCTCGGCAGCAAACCCGCGGCGCGAGGTCAGCCCGCAGCCGGCGTCCGTGGGACCTGGGTCCACCGGGGTGGCGCTCTCCAACTCGGGCAGATTCTTAGCTCAGGCTGCCCGGAACGCCAGCAGGAGTAGCGCTCTTCCGGGCAGAGAGCTGACCTTACCGCAGAGTTCAAATAATGCAATGTGTGGACCTGCTTTACAGAGAAAAATCATCCCATGGCCTTCGAGTGTGGAGAAATGATTTTCAGTAGTGTGTTATTTAAATATGTGCAACACAAAACTAAACATAAACTCCATATGCTCCTAGTCCTGATGATGTATAAATAGAAAAACCAATTTAAATTGAATATAAGCAAACTATAAAAGTAGTAAAATCTAAATTAACACTGCATTTATAGGACAAATGATTCTCTTGGAGAAAGTAAATGGCCACTGTGTTGTGGGGAGCGATGATGGCACTGTCTGGGTCTCTTGGTGTTTTAGCCATCGCGAATGCTGTTAACCTGTGTACACGCAGGCTGTGACGGGTGAGGCCTCACATGCAGTGTAGCGAGGAAGCCACATCCTCCGTTTGCCGGCCCGCTCAGGCAGTAGGGTGGGAACGATGAAGTCTGAACTATTTAACATCACCGCTGAGCACTTATTTGGCATTTTTTATTTTCCGGGAGGCATTCCAACACAGGACACCCTTGACTCCTCGGAGTTATCCCGTGAAGGAGGATTCACCGATGTGGACATGAAGCACAGACGAACGCAGTAATATCCTGAAGTCCACCAAGAGTTGTTGCTAAGTTGGTGTTTTAAGCCAGGGACGCTCCATAGCACACTCTTCTCACCGGCGATGTTCTCTCTGACGCCTGCAAGTCCGAACAGGAAATGGGCTTGGAACATGTGGGGTAGCTTTCTGTTGTAAGTGCTCTGTGGTTGTGGACGTCATCCAGAATGTGCCCGTATTACTATTTTTTTAGAGTACTATAAAAATAAGTATCTTTCTTCCAGTTCCCATAGAGAACTCACGGAATCCCGAGAATGTGTCCAGGGGAGTCTGCAGAACCCAGTATAAAACAGAAAAATGAAGACAGGCTAAACAGTACACAGTGACATGCAGGAAAGCTGAACCCAGCTGTGACAGAATCCAGCTCACCTGCCTCGCTCCCTGGCTTCTCTGTCTTTAGTTATGCAGGCCGCACTGGTTTCCAGATGATTTTAAGCCAAGGATAAGTGATTGCTTGGCAGAGTATTGTAGCAAGGACTCATACTTGAGCAGAAGGTTATATAATGATCACTGAGACCGTTCTAATTCAGAGAAATTGTGATTTTTACAGGACAACCAGGAGCCTTAGGCTGGAGGAGGAGGTGAGGAGGTGAGATTAGCGGACAGATTGCTGGAGGGAGCTGGTCCTAGGTGTGAGCCGTCCTGGGCACTGCAGGGTCTCCGAGGAACAGCCAGGCAGGGGGAGGCTCAGACTCCTGAAAAAGAGGCTCCCCTGCTGTGGCAGGTACCAGAAGCACCAACAGGAGTGGTGTAAGCTGGAAATTTAAGTGTGGTTTAACGTTTGAAAACCAGAATTTATATGTGCCAGGTTAATCAGTGGGTATAAAAGAAAGCATGCATTTGACAAAAATTCAACACTTATTCATATGGCAGCCATCAGTGGACTAGAAACAGAAGGGAACTTCCTGGACCGAAGCTAGGACACCTGTTGGAAACCTTAGGCTAACACTACAGTTCTCATCAAAACAGCGCATGCTTAAACTTTCAGCTCCACACTGTCCTCGAAGTCCTAGCTTGTGCAACAGATGAAGAGAAGGTAAAGACCACGAGGCCTTTGGGTTGCAGAGCGACAAGTGAAGCACTCGCTATTCACCAAGGCATGACTGTGCTCCTAGAAAACTCTAAAGCACAACAACAGAGCCGCTAGACGACTCAGGATCTTAGTGAGACTTCAGGGAGCAAAAGCAACGTGCAGACCCAGCTGTAACGCTCTGTACCAGCAACAAAGAACTGGGAAGTGGCATTCCAAAAATATTGTTTGTAACAACATCAAGAAAGATTAAACACTGCGAAGTGTATATGATTCATACAGCAAAAACCGGAGTACATGGCTGAGACTGAAGGCCTAAACACCTGAAGGGGAAACACATCATGAATCCGAACACTATGACTATTAAAATGTCCCCGCTCCCAAATTTACTCATAGATTTACAAAAACTACAGTAGAAATCCCAGCAGGTTTTTGGAAAATTGTTAAGCTGATTCCAGAATTTGTGTGGAATCTAGAAGAGTCAAAACAACTTTGGAACAAGAAGAACCTGAGTCTTCCTAGGGAGCTAGAGGGATCGATACATGTGATACTGGTGTAAGTCAGACATACAGAACCACGCCATGATGAAGTCCACACACAACCTCGTGAAAACGTGGCCAGTACATTACTGAGAAAAGTGCCAAGGTGATTTGATAGGAGAAAGAAGTCGTGACAGCTAACAGTGCTCAAACAATTGAGTAGCCATTGCTCAGTGGGCAGAACCTGACTCCGTACCCAGGCGCTTCAGAACAGCAGTCTCAGAGAGAGCACAGATCTGCAAGAAAAACGAAAGCTACAAATTTTTCTGTGTGCTTTCTAAAAATCACATACACCTTCTCTGACTTCACCAAATAACTTCCTTCATAGAAAGGTTAAAACTGAAAAACTTTTAGAAGCAAATATAGAAAGAATTGTTTTCAGTTTTAGAACTTCTTGGATTATAAAAATCAAAAGTTATTAAAAATTATTAATATAGATATCATTCATTAATATAGATATCATTAAAATTAAAACTGTCTAGACAATAAAAGATATAATCAAGAAAATAAAAAGGCAAGCTAGAGAGAGAAAAATGAATCTCAATAGATTTATCAGACGGATGTGCACCCAGAATATATGAGGAATGCTTACAGCTCACTGATCAATGACAATTGAAATGGGCAGATATTTGACCAGATTATTTGCCAAAGAATATGTACAAGTATTCAGCAAGCACATGAAAGAGATGTTCTGTCTCATTAATCATTAGGGAAAACTGAAATGAAATCCACAATAAAAGACTGTTCTATACTTATAAGGATGGCTAAAATAAAAACCCACAAGGGTTAGAATGAATATAAAACAACCAAGACTCTTATTATCATTAATAGAAAAGCTAAATAATAAATTTGTGGGCCAGAGATTTAGCTCAGTGGTTCTACCTCTTGCCTAGAAAGTGCAAGTCCTTAGTTCGATCCCTGGTAATCACATGCAAAAAATGTGTAGTGACTCATGCCCACCAGCAATCAGTACCACATACCACAGTGCCGGGCATGGTGGCTCATGCTCATAATCCCAGCACTCAGGAGGCAGAGTTAGGAAGATTGCTGAGTTCGAGGCTTGTCTGGGCTACATAGTGAGCTCAGGGCCAGCCTGAACTACAAAGTGAGATCCTGTCTCAAAAAATAATAATAATAATAATAAACTTGCAACTTGAAAAAATTAAAGTGATGGGAAAGTAATGATCTTGGAAAAAATTTTATCACGTCTACTATTTTCCTTAAAAAAGAAAAGCAACAACTAAGAATAAACTTGACAAACAATGCAGCAATTCTACTCCCAGGTATTTGCCCAAAAGGAATAACAGATATTCACACAAAGACTTTAACATGGAAGTTCACGGCCAGTTTGTTCACAGCTCAAACCTAGAAGTAACCTATGTCCACCAATAGGTGAATAAATGAGAAAATTAGGACAGTCCATACAATTCAGCAATAAAAGGAACAAACCATCGATGTAAATTAACATGGGTGAAACTCAGAAACATTCTGGACAACAAGAACAACAAAAACTAGACATGAACACACCCCAGATTCTCTTCAGGGGCAGTTCTGGAACAGGAAACGTGAATCTATGAAAGAGATTAGCAGACGGCAGACGGATTTTGTCTGTAAGTGAGGCGTGGAGGCTCACCAACAGGGGTGTGAGAGAGCACTTGGGGCTGGAGTCAGTCTTCACCAACAGGGGTGTGAGAGAGCACTTGGGGCTGGAGTCAGTCTTCACCAACAGGGGTGTGAGAGAGCACTTGGGGCTGGAGTCAGTCTTCACCAACAGGGGTGTGAGAGAGCACTTGGGGCTGGA
>PVIC010026047.1:0-24822 GCA_004025085.1 Thryonomys swinderianus
ACCTGAGTTCAATCCCCGGTAACCACATATAATGCTGGGCGTGGTGGCTCACGCCTGTAATCCCAGCACTCGGGAGGCAGAGACAGGAGGATTGCTGAGTTCGCGGCGGCTTGCCTGGGCACCATAGTGAGCTCAGGGCCAGCCTGAACTACAAAGCGAGACCCTGTCTCCAAAAAGCAAAAAAAAAAAAAAAAAAAAGGGAAGATAGGCAGGACAAGACAGGGTGCACCTGTAACCCCAACACTTGGGAGGCTGAGGCAGGAGATTGCTGCTAGTTTTAGGCCAGCCTAGCCTACATACTGGACCTACTCTCAAAACAAACAAACAAAAAGATAAATTACAGCTGGAAAAATAAAAGATAAATTGGTGCTTCTTACGCAGGAGGCCGGAGCAGGAGGTCAGCTTGGGAAAGATAGATTGTCTCAAAATAAATGAAAGAGCTGAGTTGCCTTTAGGGTCCTTGTGCGAACAGTGCCCGCATCAGTGACTCGGTTCCGCTCTCAGCCGCGGGCTGTCCAGCACGGACGCGCCCTTCGCCCAGTGCTCACGTCTGTCCTGCCCGAATGTAAACGTGTCAGCGCTGCAGCGCCCGGCTGACCCGACGCCGTCAGCTTCCGGTACCGCGAGTGCCGGAGCCCGAGGAGGGCTCCGGGAGGGGCGCCGGGAGAGAGGCGATGCGGGCGGGGCCCCGGGCGGCGCGGCCCTGCAAGGCGATTCCAGCTGCAGAGAAGGAGTTTGCAAGGAGTGTGGGGAGGGAAACCCCATTCTTCCGGGAGGACGAGTTTAAACAGGAGAGGCAGGGTCAGTGCCCCCATAACCTGAGGAGCCTGAGGCAGGAGTATCTCAGGCTCCAGGCCACTCCGGGCTACTTAGGGAGACCTTGACTCAAAGAAGTGGGCACGGTGGCTCGCACCCCTGTAATCCCAGCGCTCGGAGGCTGAGGCAGGAAGACTGCCAGGAGTAAGAGTCCAGCCTGGGCTACATAGAGTTCAAGGCCATCCTGAAGTACAGGGAGAGACTGTCTCCAAAAGATAAATATTAATTAATTAATTAATTACAATAAAAAGTGTTGGGCTGTGTGCCTCAGTGGTAGAGTGCTTGCCTAGCCTGAGGCCCTATCTGGTTCAGTAGAAAGAAAAGAAGGGGGGTGGGCCGGGGATCTAGCTCAGTGGTTCTAGTGGCTGCCTGGCAAGCGCAAGGTCCTGAGTTCGATTACTGATAACCACACACCACGATGTCAGACATGCTGGCTCACACCTGTCATCCCAGCAGTCAGGAGGCAGAGGCAGGAGAATTGCTGATGTCGAGGATTGCCTGGGCTACATAGTGAGTTTGGGGCCACCCTGAACTACAAAGCAAGACCCTGTCTCAAAAAAATTAAATAGGAGGGGATGGGAGAAAGAAAGAGGGAAAAAAACCAAAAAAGAGGAAAGTAGCACCTGGCTGGCAAGTAGGAGACCCTGAGTTAGATTTCCGGTACAAAAAAAGAGAAAGAACTCGGGAGGCAGAGACAGGAGGATTGCTGAGTTCGCGGCGGCTTGCCTGGACACCACAGTGAGCTCAGGGCCAGCCTGAACTACAAAGCAAGACCCTGTCTCCAAAAAGCAAAAAAAAAAAAAAAGAGAGAGAAAGAGGGGAAAAGGGAAGGAAAGAAAGAGGAAGGGAAGGAAGGAAATCGTGGCTCCTTGCTGCTTAGGAAAGCACAAATGTCCCAGCCGCTCTGGCAAAGGTGGGGACAGAGCAGGAAGCACAGCCACCTGTGTCCACCTAGGGTGGGGAGGGGTGGAGCTGACCAAAGAGAGAAGGAAGGGAAAGTGAGGCCTAGGGGATGGAAGAGCCAGGGTAGGGGCCGGACTGGTTTTGAGCAGCACTGGGTAAAAACGTAAGTCCTGGGGCTGGAGATTTAGCTCAGTGGTTCCAGTGCCTGCCTTGCAAGCACAAGGTCCTGAGTTTGATCCTGGTAACCACATACAATGCTGGGTGTGGTGACTTACGCCCACCAGCCATCAGTACCACACACCACAGTGCCGGGGCGTGGTGGCTCATGCCTGTCATCCCAGCACTCGGGAGGCAGAGGCAGGAGGATTGCTGAGTTCAAGGTTTGCCTGGGCTACATAGTAAGCTCAGGGCCAGCCTGAACTACACAGCGAGACCCTGTCTCAAAAAAAAAAAAAAAAAAAAAAAGACAACGCAAGTCCTGGTGACAAAGGGCGTATGATCTATGGACCTCCAAACAATACAAAGGAAGTATTGTAATGCCCAGCCCAGTGGATGTCTGAAGCAGAGTTTGTGTTCTCCAGAGCCAAAGAATGAATCTAGGAACAACGGAGGTTAAGAGCAGGAAGGATTTATCCAGAGAAAGGTGGCTTCTGTCCTAGAGAGATAGAGGGGCTGGAAGTGGGTGGCCCACCCACCCCACTCCTCAAGGGCGTGTTACTGAGCAAAGCCGGAGGTGAGACAGGTTCAAGGTGGGACGAAAGTCAGCTAATACTGTTGGAAGTATTGTGGCTCAGGCACTACTGGCCTTGGGTCCTGGCAGGGGAGCGCAGCTCCTGCTATCTCCTTGACTGAGGAAACAGGCTCCCCTGTGCTGGTGCTGGTTGTCCTCTCCCACCGAGTGCAGGGATTTTCCGGGAAGAAAGTGGCTGGGTAGCAACCAATCCAACATGGCTGACACCTGTTTAGAGTATCAGTCCCAGTGTTTGTCCTAGGGGAGGTATGTGGCCCTAGCCAGCCTCCTTTTCTTGTTTTTGTTGTTTCTGTTTTTGAGACAGGGCCTCTTTGGCTGGATTTGATCACCATGTAGCTAGTTAGGCTGGTCTGAAACTCAAGGCCACCCCCCTGCTTCTGCCTCCTGAGTGCTGGGGATACTGGCATCAGCTGCCACACCCAGCAGCCTTCCTTCTCCTGCAGCCTGGCCTTCAGTGACTGCCCCCCGCCACCGCGGTCCCCCACAGGGACTTCCCCAAGGGGCCAGCCCCGCCCAGCTGCGTGAATACTTTGGTTCACTTAGCTGCCCAAGGTGAGCTGCGTGTGCAGGTTCTGGCCAGGCCAGCTGTGTGAGGTGTTGTGGGCCAGGAGCAGCAGGAGGTCTCCTGAGGACACCAGAGGTGCCAGGTGCTTCTTTCAGGTCCGAGGAGGGAGCCCGGGTAGCTAGAAGCAGGTGGCGGGCAGGGCTGGGGCACTGAGCAAGCCCGCAAGGGGGAGGCTGGACGGTTAGAGACACAGGCCAGGCCCCAGAGCGGAGGCAGCCACCCTGCTCCTTGTTGGTCTTTCTTTGGTTCTTCTTCGTGCAGGTGAACCAGGACCTTCATACTGCACACATCCCCAGCCTTGTTTTACTTTTTACTGAGAGACAGAGTCTCACCAAGTCACTGAGTTGTCCAAACTGGGGTCCAATCTGTGGTCCTCCTGCCTCAGCCTCCCAGAGGGCTGGGATCACTGGCGTGTGCCACCACATCCGGTTTGACTTGCAGGCTTCCACATTAGTTTCTAACCTCACCCACCCCACCCAAGCCTCACACCCAGCCCCCACCTGGGTCCCATCCTGTGCGTCCCACTCCCTTGGGGCCACCTCCTGGCTCTCAGCTGGCTGGGGGTGGAAGAGAGTGAGCGGAGGAACTATTTTTGGCTTGACAGGTGGCTGGGAACAGGCAAGTCCTGGCTTCGATCTCCAGCCAATGCTGGTGTTTCTTTGGCACCAGGCCCTTTCTCGACTTTGTGCATCCATTTGTCCTCTTAAGAACACATTAAGAGCATTCAGGTAGATGCTGTGTTATCCTGTACTGTTGGAGACAAGGAGGGGAGCCCAACGGCAGGGGGTGATCTAGTCAGGCCTGAAGAGACCAATGCAGGAGGCTGTGTTCTGAACCAGGGTCCCCATGGTTAGACTTCTGGCTCCAAATAAAATAACTGGTGCTCTAGAGCACCCCTGAGCTCAGCCTCCACTACTGGAAAAACAAGGCAAACAACAACCTAATTAGGGTAATTATCCGTTCAAGACTTGAACAGAAAAGAAGTTGGGGACTTTTTCCCCCTCTCTATAAAATTAAACCTACTGGGCCGGGGATTTAGCTCAGTGGTTCCAGTGTCTGCCTTGCAAGTGCAAGGTCAAGAGTTCAATCTCCAGTGACCACATACACGCCCACCAGCAATCAGAACCACACACCACAGTGCCAGGCATGGGAGCTCACGGCTGTCATCCCAGTATTCGGGAGGCAGAGGCAGGAGGATTGCTGAGTTCGAGCTTGCCTGGGCTACATTGTGAGCTCATGGCCAGCCTGAACTACAAAGCGAGCCCCTGTCTCAAAAAAAAAAAGAATCTGGTTTGCCAGGCACGGTTTGACACACTTGTAATCCCAGCACTCAGGCAGTTGAGGCAGGAGGATCACTGTAAGTCCAAGGTCAGCCTGCGCTACAGAGTGAGACGCTGCCTCGAGAAAGTAGGAAGGAGTGAGAGCGAGGAAGGGAAGCAAGAAGGGAGAAAGCAAAGAAGAAAAAAGAAGAAAGAAATTCAGTCAGGCTGGGCAAAAGGAACTGGAGCCCGGCCCACACTAGGCAAAGGCCCTAGGAAAGGGCTGGATTAGACCAGGCCAGGAAACAGGGAAGATGGCGCAGACCGAACTGGAAGCCATGGAAGGGACGGCACTGTGCGCTGGGTGCGCGGGCTGAGCAGGCCTCCGCCGGTTCAGGGGCCCTGGCGGGTGCACAGCCCAGTGGGGCTGGGGCCTGGTCCAGACCCTCCTTTGCGGCAGGAGACCTGAGGAGGGCCCTGGCGGGCCCTTCCCTCCTCTCCCCAGCAGCACCTCCTCACCAGGGGCCGAGGGGCAGAGGGCGGGCGGCTCTGGGGCTCCGCAGGGCGCTGCTGGGCGCTGTGCTTCCGGAGTGCCAACGGTAGGTTCTGTCTCTGGCCCAGCGGGGCCCCCAGCACGCACGGAGGACACCAGCCTGGAAGCGCTCAGCCCTGTCACACAAGCGTCCCAGCAGGCAACAGTAACCCGTGCACGCACACCACAGCATTATGCACACCCTGCTTCCACACACGCCCCCAGGCTTGCTTCTCTGCCCTGTGCTCCACCGGCTGGGACTCAGTGGCTCAGTATCAGCTGAATGATCTCATCAGCAGACACATTCATATGTGTGTGCACACCCACACCCACGAATACATCTCACACACCACATATAAGCTCCCTTACAATGTATACGTGCCCTTCCATGCATATACATGCTCCCTTCCACACACCCTATATTCCCTTACACATCATGCATACATCACCAGTATATAGTATATGCTTACACCACGCATGCTCCCTTACACGTACACACCATGCTGTTCCTTACACATATACACATGTATGTGCTCCCTTCTACACACTCCCTATACATATTCCCTTACCACGTATACACTCCCTTACACAAACATGTACACACTACTTCTCAGTCATACAGACCCCACTCCCTTACACTCACACCCAGACCTGCTGTGCTGAGTGGAGCTGGGCTGGCAGCAGAGCAGAAGGACCCCTTGGAGCTGGAGGGGGCCGGGCAGTCCTCGCTCTGTATCTTCCTGCCAGCTGCTAGGAGGAGACAGGCGTAGTCTCATCGGGCTTTGGTGAGGGACGGACGGGCATTCCAGGCGCTCGGACCCTTCTCCAGCCACAGCCAGGTCTCTGCATCAAGGCAGTGGCCCTCCACGGGGAGGGCGCCAAGCGAGAGGACGCCTGGCAGTCTGCCGCTTCCCACCCCCACGTGAACTGGGGTGTCCTCAACCCTCAGGGCTCCCCCCCAGGTCAGCAGGAGATGAACAAGCGTTCCTTTCTCTGCCCAGGAGCCCTGGCACCGTGAGCCTGGTTTAGATCTCAGCTGCGCTGGCAGGTATAGAGACCCCGCAAAAAGAGGAAGGTCCGCCCTGCACTGACTGCCCAGGACCCTCTAAGGCCCCTTCCTCCTCCAACACCCTGCCCCCAGGACGGCTACCTGACGCCTCCGAACAGTGCGGTGATTGGCGGGAGGGCAGGGCAGGGAAGGCCAACTCCTGAGACAGGTGGGACCCTGGGGACAAATCTGGGTTCTCGATGGAGCAGCGAGACTCAGGGAAGGGGCAACACAGTCCCCAGGGACTGCTCTGGGCTCTGCAGGATGAGCAGCCTGCCTCGGACTAGCAATGACCAACCAGGATCCTCTCAAACCAAAAAGTCTCTTTATTGACAGTACCATACATGACTCAAATGGCCTAAAAAAAAAAAAAAAAAAAAAAAAGGCATTACAGTTGGGAAGGGATGTCCACCTTCCTCACCCCTCCCTCGCTCCTGACAGCCTCACGGTGGTGGCTGGAGTTGGGAAGCAGGGTGCAGGGGACCCCACAGACCACCGTGGAGTGGAGGCGGCGGCGCTGATGCTTCCTGAGAGCAGCCTCGGAAGAAGGCAGCAGGGACCCTGCTTCTGGCCGCCCCACCACGGCCTCCAGGTCCGGGTCTAGGCGGAACGGGGTGCCGGCTGTCTTCTCCCTGCAGTCAGGGCACGGCGCTGAGGACAGGACCCTCCACCGCAGCGGGGAAGAGGCCTCCCTCCTCGGCTCGGAGCTGCGCTTCCGGGGGCCCCTCCCCGCAGCGGAGGGGAGGTTCAGGCCAGATCTGCAGTTTGAGGGGGCGGGGCAGAGGGTTCTGGGGGGAGCGGCGCCGCTCTCCTCCTCACGCGCCCCAGGGAGGGCGCCTCCCTCCCCAGGGCAGCTGCTCCAGCGGACTCCCAATGTACACTCCGCGGGGGACGGAGGGTGTCACAGCCTTCAACGGGCAGGCCGGGACGTGACTCCCATGCAAGCCTCCCGACGCCAGGAGACAGGGAAGAGAGACGGCGAAGGATCTCCTTGGTCCAAAGCTCTCAGACTGTGTAAAATAGTGTGCACACCCCCCTCACCCCACCCCCGCCCTAAGCCCCTCATCTGCCAGGAGGAGGGAGGTAGCTGGACTTAGAAGGGGCAAGAGGGGAACCATGAATGATTTTTTAAACTTACATTTTTAATAATATTATTTTTTTAAAAACTTGGAGCTGGGACAAGTGGCAGAAGGGAGGAGCCCGGAGCTTACGCCTCTTACCAGCTGCCCAGGGTAGGGAGGTTCAACCCAGCCCCATAACTTTAAGACCCTAAGGGCTGTGGGTACAGAAAACCCTGGGCTTAAAGGGTAAGAGGGGGGGCCCCAGAACCTGGGAGAGGATGGAAGCAACGCCCTGGGGTGGACACCTCTGAGTCCAGGGTCCACGTGTGCGTCCACGTGAGGACCCCTCTCCCGAAAGGCTCCACAGGGGCCAGGCCCAGTCCCGGGCCACCGGGGGCAGATCTTGGCACCTGCCCCCAGCGAGTCCAGTTCCTCCCAGAAGGGGGACGGAGGCTGCCCGTGCCGGACGCTCAGTCTCTTCATCCGTCTTCTGCTCCGAGGGCTGCGAGGGGTGGGGCAGCAGGCAGAGCACTGGGTGGCCGCAGCGGCCTTACTGGGAGGCCTGTGACGTGGGGTTCTCCGATTTGCTCTCCTGGCTGGACGGGGGCTTGCTGTTCCAGGGGCTGTTGGCGCCCAGCGCGGGGGAGTTGTTAAAGCTGTCCTCGTCGTCAATGCCGTTGGCCGCGTCAAACTGCGTGTTCTCCAGCCGGGTGATGAGCCTCTCGTCCTCGTCCCCGAACTCCCCGCCCATCAGGGTGGGCTCCCCCACCACCATCACATCCTGAGAGTGGTGGAGGTCCCCAAACATAATCGGGGCAGGGGCTCGCCCAGCCCAGGGCAGCAGAGAGCCCCAGAGCCCGACCACCCTGGAGACCGCCGCCCCGCCGGGCTCCCGTGAAGCTGCCCCTCGACACCCTCTGCTCCCAGAGCCCTCCCCTGAAGGACCCCGAGCACGTCGGCCTGCAGCCCGCACCCGGCAGACTCCAGGGAACCCCGCTCTGCTCCCGAGCTCCCTGCTCCCTGGCCCACCTGCCCCACACGGGGACCTCCACCCTTCTGTCCGCGTGTAAGAAAGAGGGAGCAGTCACAGCACAGGGGGAGGGTGTACGCGTGCCCCGGGGGCTGAGGAGCCACGCTGGCGCCTGTGGGCCCTCTCAGTGTGGGGGAGTGTGTTTCTGACGGAGCGTGCCCAGGCTGTCGGCCCTCAACATCCGTCTGTCCGCATGGCTGTCTGTCTTGTACTCTGTGTGCCTACAGCCAAGTGTGTGCCTGCCGGGGTGCCCTCCTCAGGGGAAGGAGGCAGCGCGTGCGGGCGGAGTGCGCCGGGCAAACCGTCCTCGTTGCACGCCTGCTCGTGAGCTAGCCGGGCCGGGCTCAGGGGCGAGTGGTGGGGCAGCCCAGAAGAGAGAAGAAAGCCGAGATGCTTACAGGTACCTGGCTGGAGAGGGCGAAGGTGCTGGCAGGGCTCTTCTTCTTGCTGTTGCTGTTGTTGGCATTGCCACCCCCGGAGCTCATGGTGCTGCCCCCCGACATCTTCCGTTTCCGCCGTTTGCTGGGCTGCTGCCGTGTGGGCTCCGCTGTGCAGGGAGAGGAGACTCAGGCAGGAAGAGTGCCCTGGGGCCTGTTTCCCATGCTAGCCACGCGGGACTGAACCAAAGGCTCTCCCAAAAGGCTCCACGGGGGCCGGGCCCAGTCCTAATGGTACAGACCACGGAGCAGGGAGCGCAGAGACCTTCACAGAGACACGGACGCAGCCCCAGCTGGGCAGCGGCACTCACCCGGGGGCGCCACCATGCGCTGCCACTTCTGGAAAAGGCAGGTCTTGAGGCAGTCTCTTGGGCTGAGGCTGTAGGTCTTGTGGCGGGACATGAGCTCCTGCATGGGCTCGAGTATCACACACAGCTGGGGGAAGACCAGGGCACGGCCGTCAGGGAGCTGCGGAGGGAGACCCCAGGGCACAGGGCAGAATCGGTGTCAGAGACTCACTCGGAGGTAGTTGAGAGTAGAATTGGACAGCCCACACCGGGTAATATTTTTGGAAAGCTGATCCAACATCTGGGGGTCCTGGGCCTGCAGGGGAACAAAGAGAAAAACACTGGCATCTGGGCTGCCTGTGCTTCCTGGCCCTGAGCACTGTGATACCCCAAGGAAAGCGGGATGAGGTCACACAGGGACACCAGCCTGTCACCCTGACCCGTCCCCCTGCCCACAGCTCACATGCATGGCAAGGATGCTCCGGGGGATGAGCTCTCGGTGCTGCCGGATGCTGAAGTGCCACGTCTTTATCCGCATCATGTCGTCAAACATGAACTCCAGGTACAGCCGGCCCTCCACACACACCTGGGGACGGGCCCGTCACAGCCTGGCCCGCCTCACAAACCTACACCTCTGCTGCCTGCACAGAAATCTGGGTGCCCAACTGACGCGGCACGCCCACCTACTAGTGTCACCCTTGGCCCTCACACAGCAGAAGCGCTTAACAGACCCGTATCCCTCCGCTGCACCGCCAGCGACACCTGCGGCGAGCCCCAAGAGTGAGGGTCCTGGTCCCTGTACAACTGGACACGGAGTTCTATGATCTTCAAGCCCATTAAATGTTCACTCACTGTTTCACCACGTCTGCCTTCCCTTCTTACTGTTGCCAATTCCCATTCTGCCTGCCCAGGCTGGGCTACAAGTACACACTGGGACGGAGCAAACCAAGCCCAGGTACCCTGTGTTCCGCACCTGCTGCAGGGCTCACCTGGGTGAACATGGGCTTGCCGTGCTGGGTCACCATGCTGCCCTGGTCACAGTCAAGGGACACGAAGTTGCTGTGGAATGCCTCCTTGGGGTGCTTAAGCACGTAGTAGAGCTCTGTAGCACCTCCCTCAAAAATGCTGCGGAAGTAGCGTGGAATCAGGGTCCGGCCAATGGCTGCAGAGACAAAATAAATTCTTCAGGACCAAAGAACCTAGAAGGAAGGGCGAAGCAGACGGCTCCCCTCCCAAGACGGAGCCCTTGCTTGGCACTTCTGGACCCACATGCACACCTGAGAGCATCACAGGTACAGACACTCTAGCCCAAAGGCAGGACCCTACTCACTGTATCTCTTTGGTCCATCCTCCAGGCAGAAAGTGATGGTCAGCATGGCATCATCCTCAAAGAACTCTGTTGTGAAAGCATCCCACCAGAGATTGTCACACTCCTAGGAAGACAGGGACAATTGAGTATGTGTCCTGGGACACGCCATGGGGTTCCCAGATGGGGCCCCCTTCCCAGCCTATTTTTCCTTGGCCTCACCTCTGTCCAGTTCTGAAGCCGTTTGTTAAGCTCAAATATTCTGTAGTCAGTTTGGTTGCCATACGGTGTGTGCCTCCTAGGGAAGACAGGAGAGTGGGCCACAGGGCACAGGCTACCCTCCCAATCCTGATTTCTGCCTTCACCCATGTAGCGGAAAGCTCTTCCATCCCACCGGGACCACACTTACCCAATCCCAGGCTCCAGGTAGGTAGGTGGGTACATGGGAGTTGGGCTGTGTAAAAGAAGAGGCGATGAGAATGGGGGGTGGAAGACAGGAAGTACGGGGGAAGGGGTCATCCTTCTCCTTTCCAGACTGGCTCCCATCTGAAGGGGTAGGACGTAGGCAAAGGACTCACCCCACATCCCGATCCAGCATGGTGCCTGGATGAAACGGGGGAAAGGCGTTGCCGTTCGGGGGCTCCTTCGGCGAGTACAGCTTGAATGACTTTGAGGAACAACCTAAAAGAGAAAGAAGAGTCAGTCCCTCAAGCTCATTTAGGAGCTCTCTGGAAGCCTACTACCTCCCATGGACAGGGATGATCTCTGGGGCCCTTGACGTGGTGACGTGGTGAGCTGGGGAGGGGTGATCAAACTAGGGGTGCCAAGCCCATCACAGGATAAATATCTAAACAGTGGAAATTTTTATAAACTCTCTTTTCATCTACATAGTTTTCCTTCAATTATCACAACCACCTTGTCAGGTACGAGGGCAAACAGTAATATTCCCATTTTACAGATGGAACAACTTAAGCCCGAGAGGACTCACTGAGACAGACCATAACACCTGGCAGCTAGGATGAGCCTAGTACATCCTGATACCCATATCCCGTCCTATTTCCATCTGAACCCTTTATTGCTCTCTGTAGAGATGAGGGTGGAGGAGGAAAAATGGGGGATCTGGGGAATTCTTCCCCTCCTCCGCTCCCAGGGTCTCAGAAGGGCGGAGGACAGAAAGATAAAGGGGGTGTCTGTTGGGTGCACCCACCAGATAACCAGTTGGAGGTTCTGCCTTCCCCACCAACGGCCATGCTTATCAGCCCCCCCCCCCACCTGAGGTATGGTCCCCATACCAGAAACCCAGACCCTCTTCTCAAGCTTACACTGGAGCCCACTGTTTACACATGGAACACAGGGGTCCCTGAAGGAGGAGGAGACAGCTGGCGGCCAGACTGAGGTCTCTGGAGTACGTCTGGGCATGGGCACACGTGGCCCACTCCACTTCGTCCAGCTACACGCGTGCATGCGTGTGCACACACGTCCCAACACACTAGCTCCTAATTAGAAACGTTAAACTCACAACTGGATAGGAGCTAGGGACCATACAACTCGAAAAGTGTGGAAATTGAGGCACAGCCCAAAGGTTCTAGCTCCAGTCACTCCTTCCTCAGGTCCCCAAAACTTGATTGTAAAGGTAGCTGTAGTGACTGCATCTGAGGGCCCTCCCCAATTTAGATTTTAAAAACTTATTTTGTTCCTTGGGGGGGGGGAGACAAAGGAAGATCCTGTGCCAGTGTGTGTCATTTAATTCTCTCCCCAGGGGTCACTTCTCACAATGTGGGCAATAGAGGGCCCCAGAGGGGCCCGACTTAGCGGAGCAGTCCTCGAAGGTGTCAAGAGTGAAAGCTGGGGTGTGCCCATGCCTCTCCCTGCCTGGCGGGCTTCCACGCCCGCTCACCCCCACAGGCCTGCCAAGCTAGACCCCGCAGCCCCAGGCAGCAGCGGAGTACCTGAGCTCTGGCAGCCGTCCACGTGAGCAGCACAGGGCAAGCATGGCTCCCAGCCAGCGGTGGACGGTCCCCACCCAGCCCTCAAGACTCCCCACTCCACAGACAGGCCAACTAAGGCCATCCACCAAAAGCCAGGCATGGACAACGGACCTAGACTCTCACAGCCTGCCAGGCCACCATTTCCACAAAGGGCTGGAAGCCGCTCTGCCTGCTGAGTTTCAGTCCTCTCAAGAAACATGTCAGTTCAAGAGCCTGAAGACAAAGAAGCCAGAACACCTGAGTTCCTCTCCAATTCAGGAAAAAGTCTCAGAACCTGCTCCTGGGCGCAGGGGAAGGACAGGCCTTGTCAGAGCGCCGCTGATAGTTCCGGGAGCTAAAGCCCAAGTTCTGGGACTTTATTTACAGTCCCAGTGAATGGACACAAACAAGCCAGGCGTCTCCCCAGAGCCCCGGCGGCTCCCAGTAGCCCCAGTGCGAGGGGCTGGGAGGCAGCAGGGAAGGGGAGGGACGTCACCCCGACCATCTGTCCCGGGCGCCGCCTGCGCCTAGCAGCAGGGCCAGGGAGCGGGGCGGGGCGGGCACCCCCTCGCAGCGCCGGGCAGTCTGCGGGCAGGGGTGCCCAGAGGGCCAGGCCAGCAAAGTTTTCTCCGGGCGGAAGCTGCACGCGGGGCAGCCCGCCGCGGGCGCCGGGCAGGCCCCTCCCCGGGGCTGCCCACAGGTCAGCCGCCCGCCGCCGGCCCTCCTGCGCGGCGCGGCGCCGGGGCACCTGTGCGGGACGGACGGACGCACGGACGGACGCACGGACGGCGGGGCGCAGCGGGCCCGGACCAGGCAGGGCCCTCCACCGCCCCGTCGGCCTGCGAGGCGCCACTTACCTGCGAGAACTGAGGGGGCCGGGAGAGGCGCGCGGGCGCCCCGAGGGGCCCTGGCAGGGGCAGGCGGCGAGGCGGGCCAACTTCGGCGGCTCCTGTCCCGAGCGGGGCAGCCGTCCGCACAAAGCCCGGCCCGCACGGCCTCAGCCCGGCCCGCGGCGGCCGCGGCCCCGGAGGAAACTTGCAGAGCCGCGGGCCGCGGGCGGGGGGGCCGCGCTGGGGGCCGCCGGCCCGCGGGGCGTCCGGAGCCTCCTTTGTTCGCACGGTTTCCCTCAACAATGGCTGCTCCGTCTCCCGCCGCCGCCCGGCTCTCCCGCCGCCGCCGCCCGCGGCCGCCCCTCCGCGCGCACGGCCGCGCTCCCCGGGCCCGGGCCCCTCAGCGGCGGGACGGACGGCCGGGCGGGCCGGGCTCACATTCACGCGCGCCCGCACGCTCCGACCGCCACGCGCGGCGCCGCCGCCGGCTCGCTCCTTTCTCCCTTTCTCTCCGCCCGCCCGCCCGCCCGCCCTCCTCCGCGGCCGCGGCCCGGGGCGGGCGGGGGTGGAGCCGCCCCGGCCCCGCCCCGCGAGCCGGCGGGAGGGCGGAGGGGCGCGCGGGAGGGAGAGAAAAACAAAAGAGAGCGGCCCGCGGCCCGGCCCCAGTCCCCGGGCAGGGGCGGCCGCCGGGCCGCGGGCCGCGGGGCGGCGCTGGCCGGAGGGAGGGCCGCGGCCGCCGCCAGCCACACCTCCTGCGGGTCCCGGGCTCCCGACTCGGCCCTAGGGAGCCCCAGGGCGGCTGGCCTGGGGCTTGGAGGTGCCCGCGCCGGAGAGACACCTCTCCGACTTCAGCCTTAAGCGCCGCTCGGACGCGGGCTCCCGGCTTCCCTCAGACCCCCTGGCCGAAGCCACGTGGACGCCGGGAAAGAGGGTCCGAGATGAGGGGCAACTGCCCGCTCACAGGTTTCCAGAAAGGGGATCGAGTGCGGAGGGCGCGGGGAGGTTAGGGCCAGTGGGGCGGCCCTGTTCTCCGGTGTGCCTGGAGCTACCCCAAGCAGACACTTGCAAAACTTGAGCAGTGGGCCAGCCCTGTTGCTCACGCGCGCGCGCGCGCACACACACACACACACACACACACGGAGTGTCCTTTCATGCCTTACAATTTGAATATATTCTTTATTCCTCATCTTCCCCCAGATGCTCACATAACCTCAAAACAGAATTTGTCACAACATACACACTGGTTGACTGCGCCGTAACACTGCACGTGGCTCTGTAACCCCCCTTCACAGACCCAGAAGAGCTCCCCTAGTCACATAAACCAGGACCTGTGATACGGCTTAAGGACACCAAGACCTGGCTGGACACGAGAGCAGACAGGAGCAAACGCAGTGCGTCAGACCTTAACTTTCACACACATGGTGACCTCTGACACAGCACCCTGTCCCCAACAGGATTCGACATACCCCCAAAACAAAGCCTGCTGTTGTGTAGGGACTTACTAACAACCCACCCCTTGAGACT
Source organism: Thryonomys swinderianus (assembly GCA_004025085.1). Taxonomy (NCBI): domain Eukaryota; kingdom Metazoa; phylum Chordata; class Mammalia; order Rodentia; family Thryonomyidae; genus Thryonomys; species Thryonomys swinderianus. The sequence goes on from PVIC010026047.1 coordinate 14,317, forward strand.
CTCACTCCACTCCCTGCCACAGCCGTGAGCATCTGCTGTACCCCAGCAATCACCAACATTTAAACCCATGACATCGGCCAGACCCTGCAGGACGAGGCACTCCCGCCAACTCCCAAACACAGCCCAACCCTCCCACAGCATCCTCCTCTTGTTTCCTGTCTTTCCACGTCCCACAGCAGGCTGCTGACTGGCAGCACCTTCAGCAGTTCTTCCAGCGCCTGTGCCCTCCTCCCTCTCAGGGCACACACACGCACGCACGCGCGCACACACACACAGAGTCTCACACACGCTAGGCCAGCATTCTGCCACTGCACACTACACTCCCAGCCCCACTCAGATATGTGAACTTCAACAGAGCCACGGGAGGGCTGAGGGGCTGAGGCCGGAACCCTGGGTTTCTGACCCCTAGATGGAAGCCCCGTCCTAGGCCCTGTGTGGTTCCTACTCCCTCCCGCTCTGGGCCACAAAGGGGGGGCCAGGAGAGGTGCATGCTCTGGCTTCTGCCCCAGCCCAAACTCAAACAGGACACCCCCTTCTCACATTGGGGAAAGGCATCAAGGTGCCAAGATGGATCCATCTCACATCATAATGGCATATCATCCCACAACAAACTCTCTCCTGATTCTCCTTCAAAAAGTGGGCTTCTGTGCCCCTGCCCTGTCCCTACCGGCCTCACAGCCAGAGCAGAACAAGTCCAGCTAAAAGAAGGGTCTGAGAAGAGCCTTACATGGGGGAGACAACGAATGGCAAAGGTGGTCAGGCCACAGAAGCCTCAGGAACCCCTCCTGAGGTAGGGACTCAGCATGGCAGCTGGGCCCAGTACACAGCATGAGGTACCAGCACTGCCCCTGCCCGGGCCCCTGACCCAGGCCTCCAGTGTGCCTGCCCCCTTCCTTTGTCTGTGCCCAGCCTCCCGTTGGCCTGGCGCTCTGCCATCCTCCTCTCCTGGCTCCCAGCCGCCACCACTGCTGCCTCCTCCCCTAACCCCTCCTTCCAGCCTTAACCCTTCGGAGCCACACGCTGCCCCAGACAGGCCCTAGCCCCTCAGCATCCTGCCCAGGAAGATGCCCCCACAGAGGGGTTGTCCCTGCTTCTAGTCGTTCCAGCCCCAGATGCTGCTTCCTACCCCAGGAGCACAAGGGAGCTGGGTGTATGTATGTGTGCATATCCTATGGTATTTCCGTGTGTGCATGTGTATGGGTCTGCGTGTGCTCTGGCTTCCCTCAGTCACATGTGTGGGGCATGTGCTGTCTCTGCTGGGCTGGGGGAGGAGGAGGAGGAGCCCGGAGACAGCAGAGCACAAAGGAGAGACTCAGACAGGCAGGCAGGCGGGCAGGCGGGCAGGCGGGCGGGGAGGCAGGCGGCCGGCGGCCTCCTAGGACGCCTGAGCCCTCACCGGGGGCTGCTCAAGGTGGTGCTGGGGGGGTCTTTGGGCCTGGAGTCCTACTCGTTGCACGATGCCCTTGTGTTTCAGCGTGTGCTCTCCCACACGCATGCAGTCCTGGTCCCCGCTCCAACTTCCACCATTCCCACCTTGGCCACTGAAGCCCCTCCCCAGATGGTCCTCCTTGAAGTCTAACCTCCATCCATCCTCTGTGGCATCAATCCTTAAGACTCCTTCACAACTGGGAAAGGCTCCTCACTCCTAGCCATCTTTCCACCCCTCCTTCAGCCAGGCTGGTAGACACACAAAAGGAACAGGCCTTTGGCATTAATGGGAAGTTGTCCTCCTCCTCAAATACATCCTGGGCATGGCTCCCCCAAATTACTCAAAGAAAATGTGGGAGAAACCTCCTCTTCCTCCCACTGGACTCAGGCACCCTGCTCAAATTCGAGGCCAACCTTCTGTCCATCTCCTACCCAACAGTCTCACAATCCACATTCCACACCTGCTATTTGCAAGAATGAAGAGTCATAATTTAAACTTCAGGGCTGGGTATGGTGGTACATGTCCATAATCCCAGGTAGTTAAGAGGCTGAGGCAGGAGGATGATAAGTCCCAAGGCCAGCCTGGGCCATTAGTGAGTCCTTGTCTTGTGGGGACTGCACATGCAGTAAACAGTGCTCAAGGGGCCCACAGGTCACTGTTCAATATTAGGGGAAAAAATTTAGACTGAGCTCTGTAGCTGGTTCAGGACCTTGGCTTGTATTCCACTCATATGTAGTAATGGAGTCTGGATCCTGAGGTGGGCTCAGTGCATGTATGAATCTGAACTGGGGTAACCAGCATGGGCTAATTATAAAGGAGAAAACACACAAACGGCATACCAAGCTGGTAGGAGGGGATGATGGAGCCAGGCAGGATTCCAGCTTGGCAAGCCTTTCCCTCCTCCTCTCCCCACCCTCTGCAGCAGGAGCCAGGGGTTCCCACACCCAGATATTCCAGGATCCTTAAGCTCTCCCACCCCACCTTCTGGGTCCTATGTCCCTATGCCCCTTCAACATCAGCCTCAGCAGGCACCTGAAATGTATGACCTGCCCAGCCCAGGTTGGTCTGGATCACATGATTTTCAAGGAAGCTTCCACACTGGCAACTTCCCTTGGGGAGAGAGAGAGAGAGAGAGAGAGAGAGAGGAGAGAAGGAGAGGGAGAGTGTGTGCGCGCGCGCACGCGCGCGTGTGTGTGTGTGTGTGTGTGTGTGTGTGTGTGATAGTGGGTTCAGTTGGCAAAGGATCCAAAGCAGACTAGATTCAGGGATACTGACTTCCTGGAGAAAGCCGGGACTACCCTGGGATAAGACGGACACTTTGAGGATCCAGCGTCCTGGGCAAGGATAGACAATGTTCTGAGGCCCTCTGCAGACTACCTCTCTCCAGTCACATGGCTCCTCACCATTCCTGGCAGCTGAGGTAGAGTCTACTCTCCCAATCCTGAAACCGAATTTAGACCCAGGTTGGCCTGGAAGAGCTGATATGTGATTTGGGAAGGCAGTGATCTAGCCTGGGTCCTCTCTTATAATTTGGGGAGATCAACCATCGCTCCCCTAAGTTAATTCTGAAAGTCACTGTATTTCCTAGCTTGCTTGGGGCTGCCACCTTCTCCTTTCCAAAGCAGATGCCAGACCCATGGGCTCAATTATAAGCCACCACTACGGAGTGCCTCCAGTCCCTAAGGGGGGGGGGGCAACCTTCCCTGACAACAGGCAGAAAAAGGGGGGGCAACATGAGCCCCAATCAATCCCTCCCCAACAATGTCCTCAGGAACTATTTGAGGTGGGGTGTCACAGGGTAGGTAAGAAGCAATAGGCAGCATGGAAGGGGGGGGCAACGCAAACCAGCCAATCACAACTCTATGATGACCCGAGGGGGGGGTCAAAAGTCCAGAGTCACTTCTGATTGGTTAACACGCTGGAATTCTGGGAATTTCAGTCCCCCACCCCTCCCCAATTAGCCCCCCCAGCTGCCCCCAGCGCCCCCTCCCCGCACCTCCGGGTTGCTGCGCGTTTACCCAGTGCAGAAGGCCCACCCCGGCTGGCAACCCGCTGACCCTTCGCGGCCACCCACGCCCTCGATGCATCCCGTCAGGGGTGAGGGGTCTCTGGGGAGGGCCGGACCGCAGCCGCGCGCCCCACTCACCGGGACAGGCACAGCCCACTGACATCTTCACATCGCCCGCCGCTGAGGGCCCAGCCGAGTCACGGAGCCCGCCCCTCGCGGGGACAGGCCAGGCATGAGCCGCCGCCGCCGCCCGCGGCCCCCGCTGCCCTCGCCGCCGGCCAGGCCCGGCCCGGCCTCGGCCCGGTACGGGGGCCCCCCGGCTGCGGCGCGGGGCCCGGCAGGCGCGGAGCGGACGGGAAGGAAGCCAGGCAGGCCGGCGAGCTGCTGTACGTGCGCGCGCGTGCCCGAGCGTGTCCGCGCGCGTGTGCGTGTGTGCGCTCCCGCCGCCCCCGCCCCCTCCCCGCCAGCTCCCGCCCGCGCGGGGCCTCCTGCTCTGGCCGCAGCCGGCGCGATTAATATGCTAATTGCCCGCGGGTGGGAGGGGGCAGCCGTGTCAAAGTGACCGGCGAGCGCTGGGCGGCGGCGCCGTACGTGCGCCCAGGGCCTGGGAGCGCACAGGGGCCGGCGAGCATGTGACGCAGCTTTTTAAAACGGAGGCAGAGGCAGGGACCCCGGGGAGGGAGGGCGAGGGGGCGCGGCAGGAGGCGACGTCGGTCCTCCGGGCGCCGCGGGGCGGGGGCCGAGCTGCGCTGGCGCGGGAGCCGGGGCGGGGGAGGCGGAGCCGGGGTGGGCAGTAGGGTGTCGCCCTCGTCCTCCCTCCCCACCCCGCTCGGGGAGGGGAAGAGGCTGCGGGCTCCCGCCGCTGGTGCTCTCCTGCGGAGACCCCCCTTTTGCGGACCCCACCTCTTGCGGAGTGGGAAGAAAAGGTCTATCCTAATTCCCGAGCCACCTCTCTATTCACCCACTCTCCTAATTAACCATTCTTCCCTCTCCTGCCAAACCAGTTAGGGCCGGAGCTAAAGAGTTAATTAAGTAGGCTCCCTGCTCCCGTCCCCCTGAGGGCCTTGGGTTCCGCGTTTTGCAGCGGTGGGGGTGCTGCGGAGTGACCACAGGTTGGACCGGGAGATGTACGCGCGAGCCGTCCTCCCCTCTTCCAGGCTCTGACGCGCCGGTCGAGACCTTTCCCTCCTCTTTTCTCCTCCCCGCCCGGCGTCCCCCGCCCCCCCAGCGGCTCTGAGGGATTGGGAGACAGAGCCGGAAGCAGGCCTTGCCCGTGCCCCTACCCACGGGCGCTGAGGCTCTGGAGGGGTGGCGGTGTCGGGGTGGTCCCCGTAAGAGATACTCCTCGCTAGGGAGGGGCCTTACAACCTTCAGGCTGGCATCAAGGACTCCCCTACCCAGCCGGAGGAGGGGAGAGGCCCTATTTCCATCCCTTCCCCAAAGCTCGGCCCTGGCTGCCTCATAAACAGGAAATACCTATTGGCTGGGAGGAGGGAGGTCCTGGGGGTCCCCTCCGATAGCTTCTCTTAAGCCTCAGAGTGGGCCCCAAGGGTGGACGCTGGGGACCTGGGCATCTGTCCCCTCTCTAGGGCATCAGGCTAAGCCTGAGTAGGAGGTCTTCTTCGCTTCTGTCACTTAACAGGGTAGTCGGTAGTCCCCTGAGGCCGTTTGTTTCTCTTACCCTGGCTTTCAGTCTGCTTGGCTGCCTTGACTGGCTGGTGCGAGTGTAGAAGCTGAAGCGTTCACTAGATACCCTTTTTCTATCTTGGGGTTTTTTTGGTTTGTTTGTTTTGTTTTTTGAGACAGGGTCCCGCTTTGTAGTTCAGGCTGGCCCTGAGCTCACTCTGTAGTCCAGGCAAGCCTCGAACTCAGCAGTCCTCCTGTCTCTGCCTCCCGAATGCTGGGATGACAGGCGTGAGCCACCACGCCTGTCACTGTGGTATGTGGTATTGATGGCTGGTGGGCGTGAGTCTCCACGCCCAGCATTGTATGTGGTTACCGGGGATCGGGGATCCAGCTCAAGACCATTGCGCTTGGGAGGCAGGCGCTGGAACCACTGAGCTAAATCTCCGGCCCTATCTTAGGGTTTTGATGAGGGCACAAAATGATGGAACGATGCAAAAGGGGATTTTAGGCTGGGGATTTAGCTCAAGTGGTACCATGCCAACCTTGGATGCACGAGGGCTCGAGTTCGATCCCCGGTACCGCACAAAGGGGGGAGGGTGGTTAAAAAGAACTGTCTAGAAATTGGGAGTTTTTGTAGATTACCCCAACACAACTTTCACCATTCTCATCCCCACAGAGGGTATGAGAGAGATGACCGAAGCCACCCCGCTCTCACTGGTATTTCCCTGCAGTCTCCCGCCTCAGCCCACCTCCTCCCACTTTCTCCAAGACACTGGTCAGCACCAGAGGGAGAGGAAGAACCTAGAGCAACAGAACACGGCCCTCAGCTGTCTACACTTCCTGTTGAATCTCTCTTCTGCCCCTCACCAAGCAAGTGATCTGGAACAGCCCACCCCACTTTGAGCTTCATGGGCATCAAACCAGACAAAGTGTAAACAGGCACCCAGTCCACCACCCCCGTGTAATCATTACTTAAGGCATTAGCACTTTCTTGATTTTTCTGCCGCTGTGCTACCAGGGTGTCTGATGGGGCTGGGTTGGGTGTACTGCTTTGTGGTGTGTGACTTTGCCTTCTTCCGACCTTGTGATCACTTCCCCTAAGGCCACTCATACCGAACAACTGGCCTGGCCAGATTCCGCGGTGATCAGGGCCCCCTGAATGGACTGTGAGGGCCACAGTCTCATGTGGAAATCTGGATTCCCCTGGATGAGAGCCTTCCTTTAGATTTTGCATGCGGAAGGTGGAAGACAGGAGAAAGAAAGACTCCTGCTGATCTTGGAGTACCTGCCAGGTATCATGTGAGGCACTTCACACTTGAGGACCAGTGGAGGAAGGTGCTGCTTGCTTCGAGCATTGAGAAAGCAGGGAAACTGAGGCTTAGGGCCGGGGTGTAGCTCAGGAGTACAGCACGAATGTCACACCCTGAGACTCTGGGCTCAATTCCAGCACCTTGAAAACAAGTCAAACTCAGGTTCCAGGAGGGCATGGTGCAACATGCCTGTAATCCTGGCTCTGAGAAGGCTGAGGCAGGATGATTGTGAGTTTGAAGCTGGCTGGTCTACATAACAAGTTCAGGGCCAATGTGGACTACTCTGACTCAAAAACCAACCGAACAGGCTCAAGATGTAGCTCAGTGGTGCTGTGGCTGCCTGGCAAGCACAAGGTCCTGAGTTTGAGCCCCTGTACCAAAAAGAAAAAAAAGATTAAAAAAAAAAAACCCTAAAAACAAAGCTCGTTGGGTTTCCATTTGGGCAGAATATATGCTAGGGATGGACCAGCCCAGGGCCTTGCCCACGCCAACCAAGCGCTCTGCCACTGAGGTACCTCCTGGCCTGTAAGACTTTTCTTCCTGTTCCTCCCCTACTAACCAGCCAAGTTCTCCCTGACACCTCAGCTCTGGCTTCACCTTCTCTGGGCAGATTATGCTTTCCACTCCGCTCCCACCCTAGGCATGTTCTTGGCCCAGTTTCCTTCTCTTTTTTCTTTTTCATTTTTGGTTGGTGTTGTTTTGAGACAGGGTCTTGTATGCAGTTCAGGCTAAATTTGAAGTCACTATGTAGCCGAGGCTAACCTTGAACTCAAGACAAGCCTCCTGCCTCAGCCTCTTGAGTGCTGAGGTTACAGGCATGCACTAGCATGCCCAGCGAGTCCAGTTTTCTTTAAGGAAATAGCTTCATGGTGGTGTAGGACCTATGGCACATGTGCTGTCACCAACACACAGCGCCCTCTCTGTCAGTAGCAGAGCCAAGTCACCCCAGACTTCCAAAGTAGCCAACTGAAACATTTCCCAAATGTAAAAATGCATCAGGAGGCCCGGAGATTTACCTCAGTGGTTCTGGCGACTGCCTAGCAAGTGCAAGGTCCCAGAATCGTTCCCTGGTGACCACATACAACAATTCTGGGCATGGTTGCTCACCCCCGCCAGTAATCAGTACCACATACCACTAATGCTGGGTTTGGTGGCTCACGCCTATAATCCCAGCACTCAGGAGGCAGAGGCAGGAGGATTGCTGAGTTCCAGGTTTGCCTGGGCTACATAGTGAGTGCAGGGCCAGCCTGAACTACAAAGTGAGACCCTGTCTCAAAAAAATAAAATAAAATAGAAAAGAAACCTATTAACAGTCACCTAAGTACTGCATGAGTTGCTCTCAAACTAAAGAAGTTTGAGCCATGGTTTGACAAATCAGCACGCATACAATAGAGCAAAAATGCATTAATTGTGCAAAAGCATGCTAAATGCAAGCTTTACCTTTCTTCGTCTTCTTCCTCTTCCTCTTCCCCTTCTCCTTCTTCTTCTTTTTTGCCATACCAGGGATCAAAAAAATTTACCTTTCAGGGCTGGAGGGTTAGCTCAGTGGTTCCGGCGCCTGCCTCGCAAGCGCAAGGTCCTGAGTTCGATCCCCGGTAACCACATACAATGCTGGGCGTGGACACTCACGCCCACCAGCAATCAATACCACATACCACAGTGCCGGACGTGGTGGCTCACGCCTGTAATCCCAGCACTCGGGAGGAAGAGGCAGGAGGATTGCTGAGTTCAAGGCTTGCCTGGACTACATAGTGAGCTCAGGGCCAGCCTGAACTACAAAGCGAGACCCTGTCTCAAAAAAAAAAAAAAAAAAATTTACCTTTCAGTAAAAAGCTGTATCATTGAAAGGTCTGTTATTATGTTTTTCTTTTAAGACAAAAGATGTCAAAGGATGAGTCTTTTTTTTCTAAACTGAAATCTCAATGTTAGGTTTAATAGTAGAGTCGGTGCGTGTGATAAATAAGTGGGTTTGGGTTGCAATTTGGGTCTCTAAAAGGTTTTCCATCCAGTCTGCTATGGTGACACACACCTGTCATCCCATCACTCTGAGCCAGAGGCAGGAGGATCACTGAAAATGAAGGCCAGCCTGGGCTACATAGTGAGTTCAGGACCAGCCTGAAATACATAGGGAGACCTTGTCTCAAGAAAAAAAAGGGGCCAGAGATTTAGCTCAGTGGTTCCGGTGCCTGCCTGGCAAGGGCAAGGTCCCTGATTCAATCCCCGGTAACTACATACAAAATACCAGCATAGTGCCTCACACCCACCAGCAGTCTGCACCACACACCACAATGCTGGGCGTGGTGGCTCACGCCTGTCATCCTAGCATTTGGGAGGCAGAGGCAGGAGGACTGCTGTGATTTCGAGGCTTGCCTGGGCTACCTAGTGAGTTCAGTGCCAGTTTGAACTACAAAGTGAGAGCCTGTCTCCAAAAAAAAAAAAAAAAAGGTTCACCATCACTGAGACAGGATCTCAATAGAAGAGTGGGTGACTAAGGCAAGTGCTTTGGGCTTCTCCAGAAAATGGGCCCAGATCATTTGGTAAGTTTAACTTGCCCACGGTTGTGCAGCTGCCAAGTGCCTAATTAGCACTGTTTTTCTTGTAGTGCAGACCAGATATGGACAGGGGAAGGACAGGTGAGAAGCAGCTCTGGGACTTGAGAGGTGGCAAACCGGAATAGACGGGGATATAGTGGGAGGACGGCCGCAGCCTGAGTGGAAGGGCTCCTGTTCGGCTGTTTACCTGCGCAGCCCAGGCTGGCCTCACAATCCTGCCTTAGCCCCATAAGTGCTGGGACCACAGAGGAGTTCTTTAACCTCGTGAGAATATCGTGGAGGATGGAGATACAGCAGATTGGAGTGGAAACAAACACCTACTATTTTGTGTGTCTTATGAGACAAAATTCACACAGAGGTTTTTTGTTTTGTTTTGTTTTTTGTTTTTTGAGACAGGGTCTCGCTTTGTAGTTCAGGCTGGCCCTGAGCTTACTATGTAGCCCAGGCAAACCTTGAATTCAGCAATCCTCCTGCCTCTGCCTCCCGAGTGCTGGGATGACAGGCGTGAGCCACCATGCCCAGCACAAAGTTTTTTTTTTAAAGAGAGAAAGTTCTATACTTCTCAGCAATATAAATCGCAAAATCTTTTTGAAATGAAACTAGATTAATCCTTCTGTAAAAGTGAGTCGTCATTTGTGTTGAGAAATTTCAGAGAACATAGGGCTCCATTAGAATTAGCTTTTTTTTTTTTTGTGACAGGGTCTTGCTTTGTAGTTCAGGCTAGCTCTGAGCTCACTATGTAGCCCAGGCAAGCCTCAAATTCAGCAATCCTCCTGTCTCTGCCTCCCGAGTGCTGGGATGACAGGCGTGAGCCACCACACCTGGCATGTTGGTATGTAGTATTGATTGCTGGTGGGCTTGAGTCTCCACACCCAGCATTGTATGTGGTTACCAGGGATCGAACTCAGGGCCTTGCGCTTGTGAGGCAGGCGCCAGAACCACTGAGCTAATCCTCTGGCCCTAGAATTAGCTTTTTAAAGCAGAAATTGGGAGAGTGGGGATGTCATTCAGCGTGGACTCCTGGGTTCAAAGGGAGTACCACACACAAAAAAATATTAACCTTTTAAAGTTTTGGGTTTTTTTTGAGACAGGGTCTCGCTTTGTAGTTCAGGCTGGCCCTGAGCTCACTATATAGCCCGGGCAAGACTCGAATTCAGCAATCCTCCTGTCTCTGCCTCCCGAGTGCTGGGATTACAGGCGTGAGCCACCACGCCCAGCTGAAGTTTATTTTTATCATAATTTTTAGTGCATATAGCTGTATATAATAGTGTGTTTCATTGGATGTAAGGTGAACTATTTTTTGTTATTGTTTTCAGAGAAGGTCTCACTGTGCAGTCCAGGATGGCCCTTAACTCATGGTGACCCTCCTCTAATGCTGAGGTTTCTCTTCATTGTCTTTGGAGGCACTTGCAAAGATGAGTACAGCCACAAAACCTTTGTTCAGGTGGCACTGCAGGCGCAGAGATATTATACATACATACATATATATATATTTTTTTGAGATAAGGTTTTGCTACGTTTAGTTAACGTTGGTCTTGAACTCAATATGTAGCGCACATCTCGCTACCCAGAGATATTTTA
>PVIC010026048.1:0-24508 GCA_004025085.1 Thryonomys swinderianus
ACTGTACAACAACCCTCATGGGATTTGGTGGGATGAAAACTCGGGCCAGTGGTTGAAGTATGTCTCCAAAAGAAAAAGGGGCAGAATTTATTTGAAATTCAGCCCATCAGAACTGGATCCCCACGCACTACTGTGCTCGATTCCAGGGGTGGTACAGTGTCTGCCCTAGAGGAGGACACCATTCATCAGACTGCCCCCTGGCAGCATTCTGAAACAGAAAAAGGAAGGAAGGTCTTCAGAGCCAGAGCAGCGCATGCCAGCTGTGCATCGCTGGGAGGGGAGCCTGGTTAGTGAGCCCAGGGGAGGAAGTTAAGCACCTCACCAAGAGCATGCCCTGGTGTCACCCCTGGGGAGGGGCTTCAGCCACCTCGCCTATTTCTGCTAAGGTTCCTAGACCTGTCAGGAAGTCCCACACGAACACAGCTCCCAGAGTATGAGTGCAGTCAGAGAGCACTCCACTGCCAGTCCTGCAAAGTGGCTTGACCACTCACCGCTGGACAGCAAGAACCAACACAACTCTAGGACCTGGTTCTCCAACTCAAGAAAGCTTCCTTGGGGTGGAAAGAGACGTATCTGCGGGTGCCCCAACTCACATTGCAGCCATGGGGCCCAAAAAAACATTCCCCTCTGGGTTGTATATTCCCAAGAGAACTTGGACCTCTGAGCTAAAGCACTACGAGACCTTTCCTGGGAAAGATGGGGACAAAGCCTGGGTTGGCTGAGACAGTTCCTCCCTATCTCAGAGCAGTGCACGAAAGCACCAATCTGGGAACTCCCGAGACAGACATCCCATACTCTCCCACACTAACAGTCCATTTTCTTAGCCTCATCCTATACAGGATGCTATGCTCTGTCCCTCACATATATTCTTTCATTCAATCCTCCAGCTCCTCTGAGATTGGGTCCTGTGTCCCACTTTAAATATAAACAGAGACCCCAAGAAGCCATTTCTCCAAGTGTGGACACTTCACATAGTGCAGGGCTGGAATTCTAATCCAAGAGTGTCTAATCAGAAGCCCACAGTCTTAACCCCTACTCCACTCTGCACCCCTTTTCTGCAAGATCCTCGCCTGAATAAGCATTCTGTGAGGCCTGTTCGCTTAAACTCAAGGCTCCACCATGAGTTCCTTAAACTCTGGCTCAGAAGGAAGTGCTGAGGTGCTCTAGGCCCTGCCTCCTGCTCTGCTGACACTCTGTGCCTCCCCCCTCTCCCTCACACGTCCTACAGGCCCGCTTCTCCCACGGCATGTTCACTGTGTACCCTGGGTTCGGCTCCATCCCCGTTGGAGGACAGCAGGCCATCACTGTTGATTGTGTGGCTGACCCGGTGGGAAAGTGTGAGGAGTTTTTAGCCATCGATATCTCCGACCGAGACCCCCGGGAGCATCCTGCCGGCATCCCTTACACGCTGCTTGCTGAAGCCTGCCTGCCAGGTACTGCCACTCGGACTGGAGGATGCCCCTGAAAGACATGCCTTTGTAACCCCTCCCTCTCTGCAGCCAAAGGCCTCTAAAAATGTCCAGCAGATAAGGTTGGCTGCTTCCTTTGGTCCTTAGAGCTTCATCTAGGACCTTAGCCGTGTTCTTCCTTAAACCCTTACAGTCATGCATACGTGGAAGACCATCTGCCACTACAAACTCCCAGCCTTCCTGAGCCCAGTCCTAGAATCCTCAGATAAGAGGTGCTATTTATCTGAGAATCCTGGTGACACAGGATGTGGTGCAGGGCCCAGGAACCCTGAGTCCTGCCAGTGTGTAGGCCACTCACGCACAGAGAGGAATAGCCAGTAACCGAGAACACTGACCGCTTAACCCAGCCAGGATTCAGAGATAAAGCACAAGGAGAACTCCGCTTCTTTGCCTAGAGGCTCCCTGGAGCAGGCCAAGGGCCACCATCCTCCTAAGCCCAGCCCAGATCTCGATCTGACTGGTGGTGCTGTGGGAGCCTTTGCAAGGACAGTGCAAAAGAGAAAGAAATGACCGAGCCCCTGTGTGGATTTCCCTGCCTTCCTTCTGGGACACATCTCGGAATCCACATGCCCAAATTAGGGATAATAGAGAGCTGGCATCTGGCCATCGCCTTCCACCTCACCATCTTCGCTCTACTCCCCAGCCTTTGTGACCAACAATAATGCCTCGATATTTGAGGAGCATCACATCTGCACCAGCCCCAATATGAACCACATCTTGAAGACCTCTGAAAGTGGGGGGCTGTTTGTGGAGGATGAGAACAAGTTCCTCTTCGGCAACATCATGGTGGGCCGTCAGGCCAAGGCTCGGTTCAAGATCAGCAACATGGGAAAGATCCCCTGTGATGTCACCATCGTAGTTAAGCCCATCTCCAACAAGGTGAGAGGCTCCAGCCAGCCCAGCCCAGCATGGCGGACAAACCTAGGGAGCCCCTGCTTGGGAACTTCTGTGCCCAAGGATTTATCGGGCTCCCAGGCCCAGTAGAAAGGTCTGAGAGGCCACAGGGCCACCACAGGCTGTGTATGTCGCAATGGGCATCTCCTCTGGGGAACTCATGCTAAGCTGGTCCGTTCAAAGGAACAACTCACTCATCTACCACACACCTACTGTGTCTGAACTAGACAAAGAACTGAGAAGCTTGTGGTGAGCCTTTCCTTGACACACACCTGCCTCCATTTTGGTACTCCTGTCAGGAAGATTCGGGGGATGTCTAGCTGCAAGGATAAGGGAAAATGGTGAGCAGTTACCAAGCCCCTTCCTAAGTGACTTACCCTTACTGCCTCAATCCACCTTCCCAGCTCTTTCAGAGTTTGTACTATTATCCAGTTCTACAGTTAGGGAAACTGAAGCTCAGGAGAATTATATTCTTCACTTGGGTCCCAGAGCTTGGGAATATACAGCTACATAAGCCAAGCCTGATCTCTTTTCAAGTAAATAATAAATGCACATCTCTGGAGGCTGCTAGACTCTAAATTCCTTCTCTCTTGGATCCATTCCTCACAGTGGGACAGAAAAATCTAGGACAACATGGAGAAGGACTTAACTAACGGGTGTCTGCCCACCCCCAGCCCCTCAGTTTCCAATTACACGTACTGCAGATACTTCCTGGGCTACTCCAGTTCTCTGCCTGAAGGTGGAACTTGGCCCCCGGTGGTTGTCATGACCCTGAGCAGGCACTGTTTATGGCTGATGGGAGGGCGGAGGTCCCCAAGAAAGGCAGAGGTCCCCAAGTTAGCCTGAGCTGCAGAGAGAATGTACTTTCTCAGAAGACTGTTGGCACAAGAAGGTAAACTTAGGGAGACCACCTAATCCCTCTTGTGGCTTCTCTCAGGCCATGGGACATCCCGTCATTATTCTCTGCCATGAGAAGGGAGCAAGCCTTATTGGCAAAAGCAGGGTCTGCAGATGTGAAATGTTCTCCTCCTGCTTGGTCTGCAGACTTGAAGGGAATCCGCTAGAGAAAGAAAAGAAACCTTAATACCGTTAGCTGAAGAACCAGAGGGAAGAGGGAGTTTAAAAAAAGGGCAGGAGAGCTGAGCTGCAAGCCCCAGCATCAATCCAAAGTCTTGTACCCCACCTGCTTTCCATGAAGTGAAAAGTGCTTTCTGGGTCCCGCCAGGGGTCCCCCTAGTCCCAGACACTGCCACGAGATGGGAACAGACAAAGTATATGGGAAGTTGTCCTAGCCAAGGAGCAGAAACCCACTCAGGTTAGCCCAAATAATGTAGACTTTATAGCCTTAAGTCAGAGAGCACAGACACAGGTCAGAATATATCACTGGCCATAGCTCCTTGAACTAGCACTTAAACTCTACCCTTCAGAAAGTCAGCAGACCCTCCATCCAGCTTTCAGATATCGCGTGTCCTTCTCACCTTGCTCTGGTTGTTTCCATTGCTCTGTTTTCTAGTCTGCTTTTCTTGGTTGTTTCCATTGCTCTGTTTTCTAGTCTGCTTTTCTTATCATGTATGTGGTTCGACCACCTTCCAGCTCAGCTCCCCAAGAACAACCAATGGCAATCCGTAGGTGTCTGAGTTGGCAAATGGTGGCTGGGCTGAGGGGGACACTTATCTGGCTGATTGGCTTGGCTCATGTGTTTGAGTCAGTTCACAGTGTAGCCAGAGGCAGTCAGATCTTATTGCGAGGTCAGTCCCATGGTGTCTAGGCTGCTCCTTCCAGGGCCCAAAAACTGAAGGAAATGGAGCTTGTCTACCACGTTGCTTAGAGGAGAGAAAGTTCACAGCAGGGCAAGAGAGCTGAGCCGGAAGCCCCAGCATCAGTGCAAAGCACCTAACATGCTCTGGTTTGTTCCCCTTCTCCAGGCCTTTGCCCGCATCACCGACATCTTTGATGTGGAACCCAACAAGATGTGTGTGGCCAGCCACTCAAATGCCTTTGTCACAGTATTATTTACCCCACAGGCCATGCAGACTTACCAATGTATCTTTGAGGCTACCGTGGATGGCTTATCCAGGTACTGCTCCTGCTCCCTGCACAACTGCAGCCCACACTGTCTATGGTGGGGGTTCCCAGCCCCCGTACCATGGACCAGTATCTGTCTGTAGCCTGTTAGGAATCAATTCACCGAGCGTTAGCTAAGCAGCCTTGAGCCAGCAAAGCTTCCTCTATATCTACAACTGCTCCCCATGGCTCACATCACTGCCTGAGCTCCACCTCCTGTCAGATCAGCAACAGCATTAGATTTTTTTTAATTATTATTATCAGTGCATGTTTGCAGTACATAATGATTACATTAAACATGGGGAATTCGTACAGGACATGACACATCTTAATTCTTTTTTTATCCCCTTTCCTCCCTCCTCTCCCTTCATCCCTTGGACCACATCTATATATTTTTTTAAATTTGAATCTTTATTGGTACATTATATATACACATCATGATCACACTCAACATTGAGAATTTGTACCAGTATATGACATTATTTCTCATTTTTTCCCATTTCCCTGACCACCCTATAACCCGTTTCCTTTTTTTATTACCATCACATTTTCCTTCCCTTTGTTACTTATCCCAACACCCCATTTTTCTTTGAATATTTTATATTTCACAACATCTATCATACATTCTAGAACTCACTTATAGCTTCAGTTTCTCATACCAGAGAAAAGATATGATATTTACATGTCTGTGACCTATTTATTTCACTTATGAGTATGTACTGAAGGTACGTCTATTTGAGTATAAATGACTCAGATTTATCCTTCTTTATGGCAGAGTAATACATCATTTTATAGAAAAACCACATCTTTATCCAGTCTAGAGTTGATGGGCATTTGGGTTGTTTCCAAGATTTAGCTATCACAAACTGAGCTGCTATAAACACGGGTACACATATGTTGCTGTAATATGAATGTTGTAATTCTTTTGTGTATATCCCCAGCAGGAGAATAGGAGGGTTAAATGGGACCTCTAATCCTAGTTTTTTGAGGAATCTCCACACTGATCTCCACAGTGGTTGCACCAGTCTACATTCCCACCAACAGTGGAGAAGGGTTCCTTTTTCTCCACAGCCTCGCCCACAGCCTCACCAGCATTTGTTGCTGGCTAATTTCAAGATAGCAGTCATTCTTTGTGGAGTAAGATGAAATCTCAGTGTTGTTTTCATCTGCACCTCTTGAATAACCAATGACATTGAGCATTTCTTCATATGCTTCTTGGCAGCTTTTACTTCTTCCTCTGAAAAGTGTCTATTTATTTCAGATGCCCATTTTTGAATTGGGTCTTTAAATTTGGGGTGACTGATTTAAATTCTTTATGTATTCTAGATATATTTTATTTTGCTTTTTATGTATACTGTGAGTTTCTCATATAAGAGAAACCATGAGATATTTGAACTTGTGTGTCTGATTTATTTCATGTAACATTATAGTCTCAAGGTACACCCATTTTCCTACAAATAACTCAAGTTTATAGTAGCTGGAACCCCGTGGCAAACTCCTTGTCCAAAGGATCTAAGTTGTGCAGTCATTTGAATCATCCTAACACACACACACACACACACACACACACACATCTATCTGTGGAAAAATGCTCCATTAAACTGGTCCATGGCGCCCCAAAGACTGGGAACTTCTGCCTGCTGGATGCCACTCCTCCATACCAGGCTCACAGGCCTTGATCTTCCTGTTCCCTACAGCACCCTGGCCAGAAACCAGAGCCTCATGTTTGATATTGTTGGAGAGGGGACCCTCCCTCGAGTGACTATTGTGAAGCCAATTCTCTATAACCAGCATGGAAACCCCTTGCTCCTCTTCAAGAAGCTGCTGCTTGGTCACTCAGAGAAACTGCCTCTCATCCTCAAGAACAATGGCAGCATTCCTGCCCAGGTAAGGCCTGAGGGTGAAGCATGGCTGGGATGAGAAATGGTTTAGATGTTAGACTCGGACATTATGGTCCCCGCCATCCCCAATTGCTGAGGACTTTTTTGACAGTCCTCAAACATTAACCTGTGTATGAGGCAGGGCCACAGAGAGGAATCTGACACATCCTCTGCCCTCTTGCAAGGCAGGAAATCATATTACACAGAACACTAATAACTGTCGTGCAAAGTAGTGCACAATGACATACACCAAGCTGGGAGGGGAGGAGTATATATATTCTTAGTATCTTCATTATTTTCCCTTTAATGAATATTACATTTGTAATGAGGAAAAACAATAAAAGAAATTTCATTAGGATGAGAGATGGAATATCTAAAGGGACTTCTGGCTCAGTTATTAAATTTGTTTTTATTTTATTAAAAATGTAATAAATTTTGTGTCATTCAGTGGAGCAGGACTCTTTAATCCACCCAAGTAAGAGGGGAAAAATTCACCATCAGTGATGTTGGAGTGGGGCACTGCGGACAGCTGGGTTTCCGCAAGTGAGTGTGGAAGTATACACACCCCAGGGAGAGAAAACTCCAAAGAAACAAAAACCTGACTCTCAGAAATTAGCTCCAGCTCTGGGAGAGGCCAGCGGGCAGGTGGAAGGACAGAGGGAGACAAGATGGAGGTGTAGAGCATGGGAACAACCTGTTAAAGACTCTGGAGTCTATGTGTGTTTTCAACCCTACAAGACATGATTGTTTATGTTGCTTTTCTTACTGTTTTTACAATAAGACTTGTCTAGATGTACCCATGTATTTGTTATTTTATTGTTCTCCATTTGTGTACCTCCAGTTATGCAGATCCCAGAAGGGTCTCTATCTGAGACCCTTCCCCTGAGGACTGGGAAATACTCTAAGTATTTCCTTAATGTGGAATGCTAGTAGTGAATTCTCTCCATTTTTATTTGAAATCTTTACTTTTTCTGACAGCCTTGTGCATTTTCCCTTTGAGTTTGTTTTCTGAAGTTTTGTAATATGTCTGGGTATGGATATCTTTTAATTTGTCCTTCTTGTAATTCACCAGACTTCATCCTGTAGATTGATTTTAAATTGACTTTAGCACATTCTTAGACATCTCTTCAAACATAGTTTCTATTCTTTTCTCTCCTCTCTCCTGGGAGACTAGTTCAGTATATTGAAAACCTCTGTGTGTGTGTGTGTGTGTGTGTGTGTGTGTGTGTGTGTGTGTGTGTGTGTGTAAGAGAGAGAGTGGGGGTAGAGGGAGGGAGAGATTCTTACTGCATTTTTCCATTCATTTTGTTTTTTGTTTTTGTTTTGTGGTACTGGGGATCAAACTTGGGACCTTGTACTTGCAAGGCAGGTGCTGGAACCACTGAGCTAAACCCCTGACCCTTCCATTCACTTTCTCTGGATTTATTCTATATAATTTATTTTAACCTGTTTCTGTAGTTTGGATGAGTGCCCCCCAAAAAAAATTCATAAGTAAAGGCCTGATCCCCACAGTGGTGGTAGTAGGAAGTGGTATGGATTTGTAAGAGGTGGGTCCAGGGGGAGGAACTTAGGTCATTGGAGAGGGGTGCCCTTACAAAACGCTGTGGAACCTGCCAGTTCTGAGAAAGAGAGGGGGAGAGAGAATGCATGCTTGCCTAACAAAGCCTGGCTTGAGATGCGATCACCCTATCTAACATACACTACCTCCATGAAGTGCTGCCCCATCAGATGGCCTCATCTTGGACTTGAACCTCCATTACTGTGACCCACAATTAACCTCTCTTTACTTCACAAGAAGCCTGTGTCGGGTATTTCATTACAGTGATAAAAAGCTGCCTAACGCACCTGTCTTTGGATCATTAACTCTCCCTCTTAGCTATACTAAATCTGGTGTTAAACTTTTCCATTAACTTCTTAAGTATTTTGTTCAGCTGTAGAATTTCTATTTGTTTTTTTCTTTCAAACCCGCATGATCAGTTTTTATGATTTGTAATTTCATGCTGAAATTACCAGACTTGCCATTTATTTCTTCAACACAGTAACCATTGCTATTTTCCAGTATATATATTGAAGTCCCTACAGATGGTTTTCTTATCTGCTTTTTCTGCTCATTCTTGCCCATGCTGTCCTGTCTCCTCTGTGCCTGGTTATCTTTTGTCCCTGTGTTGGGTGTTATATTTAGAAAGTTAGATTAAAGATAGTGTTATTCTTCCTGAGACAACTTTTTATTTGTTTCTTCCCAGAAGTTGAGGACAACAGACTTTCAGAATCACCTTATGCCAGTTTTAGGGCTTGAGACTTCCTGGGTCACCATGTCCCAGAGTAGGATTGCCATCCTTGAGAGAGTTAGTTTCCATCCAGTTCACTTTTCGTCTTGGGCTGCAGACCTTTGAGGTCTTAACCCAAAGGAAAGGAACCATACCCACCCTTTGCAAGCCTTGGACTTTGCCCAGTTAGGGCCAACAGAACAAAAGCGTGGACAAACCTCCCATCTGCCTCTTTCAGTTCAAAAATAGCCAGAAAGTTAAGCAACCCTTCCTGGATTCCCACAGTCTCATAGATCTTGGAATGGCATTCTTGATTATCTTTTTAGCTCTGTAATACTTTTTAGTTTTTCTGTATTTACTCTAGCACTTTTTATTGCCTTCAGTTCAGTGTTGCTAGCTTACCATTACTTTACATTGTTACTTTTTAAATGTTCTAACATCTAATTTAGTGAGTTCCTGCCTGCCAGATGCTGTTTTTATAGTTCTTCCCAACAATTTTCTCTGTTAAAACCATATATGAACTTTGGAGAGAATTTCTACTTTTGGAGTGTTCAAACTCTCCTCCAGGAGCACAATTGAGGATTCCTATCCATTTATTTAAAGGCCTTTACATATAATTCCTACATACAGTTTCTCACTAATTTCTAAATGTATAACCTGTCATCTCAGAAACTTCCTATATCACTATTTCTCTTTTTTTAATACCACATTTTTTATATATTCAAGCTTGCTTATGCTGGTGCCAGTATTACTGCCTCCTAAAAATCCTGTTTATTTCCCACACCTAAAATCAGATAAGTCTGTGGCCTTATCTTTCTTCTGATGGGCTGGAAACTATTCCCCCCCCTTAAAATAGAATTCCCCTATTTTTCTCTTATCATGGCAGTCCACTTACTATGGTACTACGAAACAAATCTGTAGTGTCTGGGAGATGCTGGCCTTTAAGAATTCCCACTCATGCAAGTGATCGTAGAATAATGAGCATTCATTTCCATTTCCACATTGTAATAGCCTCCCTCTGTCACAGATGTTGGCAGCCCATTTTGACACTGTCTAGCTGTATGATCCAGAAGGTGACCTGTACTTCCTGGGCTTCCAGCTCCTCAAATAATAAGGGTTGACCTGAATGAATGAATGAATGAATGAATGAATGAATGAATGAATGCTCTTTTGTCCTCTCCAGACCAAATATTTATTCTATCTTTGGAAACTCAGAAAAGTAGGGGCAGTGACTTTTCAGGGTCCTTCCCACAAATATCACCAACCAGGGGCCGGAGATTTAGCTCAGTGGTTCCAGCACCTGCCTCACAAGTTCAAGGTCCTGAGTTCCATCCCTGGTAACCACATAGAATGCTGGGCATGGTGACTCACGCCCACCAGCCATCAATATCACGTACCACAGTGCTGGGTGTGATGGCTCATGCCCGTAATCCCAGCACTTGGGAGGCACAGACAGGAGGATTGCTGAGTTCGAAGCTTGCCTGGGCTCCATAGTGCGCTCAGGGCCCACCTGAACTACAAAGCGAGACCCTGTCTCAAAAAAAAAAAAATCACCAACCAGGCTCAGAACTCATGAGCCGCCTGTGAGCCCAACACTCAACTCCGTTTCCTTCTCCCAGTTGCATGTGGACCTGCAGAACCCACAAGGCGTCTTCTCCCTGAAAGGGAGGCCCACCACCTCCTACGTCTACATCACTGAGGGAAACAAACCAAATGAAAAAGGTCAGTGGAGGGCAGTGAATCTCAGTAGTTGGACTTCGACTTCTCGGCCCCCGTCAGGTGCCCACTCATCACCAGTCACCTCTAGCTTACACTCCTTCCCATACCGGGCTGCTTTCTCTTCAGCCAGGCTGTTTATGGGCACATATTTATTTAAACTGACTCTAAATTATATATTCTTTCTTCTTGCAGCAGTAAAAGCTCACACCGCTTCTCTGGTTGTTTCTCCTGGAAACACAGCTGAGTTTGATGTCGTTTTCCACTCCCAGCAAGTTGGGAGAGTGACAGGGATCATTCACTTGTCAGTGGTCGACAACCAGTACGAGAAGACCCTCATCCACCTGGTCGGAGAGGGCTACGAGGATGGCATCACCTTGGACAACATCCATGGGCTGGTGGCTTCCAGCAGCCAAGAGGCCTCAGATATCCCTGAGGTCATAGAAGTCACGGAGGAAGACACCATGGATGACTTGCTGGCAGGTGGGACAAGCAGCAGTGTCATCCCGACAACCACAGACCCTTGGGCCGTCTTGCATGAGGGTGAAATTAAACAACAGCTCTAGATTCCCAAGAATCTAGGAGTGAATCTTCTCTTCCCCACTCTGTGCTCCATCATGCCCAGCTCGGTCTCTTCCTCTGTTCTCCCATCCATTCACGTTCACACAGTGAACCTTTCCTGAGCATTAGTGCACACATGCCAGGCGCTACACTGAGCCCTGGAGTTGCAAAGTTCATTGAGAAAGTCTTTGTTTCTAGGGGACTTCTAGTTGCATCTCAGCCAATAAGTGAATTATGCCGTTTTCTCTGCCTGTCTTTTGGCTAGGTGTGTTAGCATTATGTATTTCAATGAAAACACAGACCCTGGGAGAGACCTCAAGTCTGTCTCATCAGAGGGGACTCAGGTGCCACCTCTAGGACATCATCCTCCACAGCCTCACTGCTTAGTGAGCATCTTGAGTGTGTACACATCAGCATCAGCCGAGATGTTAGAAATAAGAACTTCGAGCCCACCCTGACCTTCTAAAATAGCATCTGCGTTATCACCTGATCCCTAGGTGTTCTCGGTGTCTGTTAATGCCTAAGACATGCTTCTCTTTGGTCTCTCAACCACTAAAGCTTTGTTCAGCAACCACATTCTTTGGCATAGGAAAAAATTTATTTCATTGTCAGCACAAAAACAGCATTTGTTAAGCACACTAATTATGTGACTGATTTCCATAAAGTGAGCTATGAACATGGTCTCTGGGTTTTTTCCAGGAGCTTAATTATAGTCTTCAAATGTACAGTTAGGGAGTCAGTACAACATGGGCTGATATCACCCTCCTTACATATTTGATCTATCACCTTTGTTTGAAGCTTTGTAGCAACATCTCTCTTGTAGCAGGAACTAAAGAGGGGTCAAGAGTAAACCTAAGCTCAGAAATCAAATTTCATACCTACTAGAGGATTGCCAGAATGAAAGAGTCTCCAGTAAATTTGTTTCAGAAAAACTATAAATAATTTTTAGGCTAAATGTGGCCCAGAATTTCCATGAGATGTATTTATCTTAAAAACTATTCATTGTTGCCGGGCTTGGTGGCTCAAGTCTGTCATCCCAGCACTAGGGAGGCAGAGGCAGGAGGATTGCTGAGTTTGAGGTTTGCCTGGGCTATATAGTGAGCTCAGGGCCAGCCTGAACTACAAAGTGAGACCCTGTCTCAAAAAAAAAAAATTATTCATTGTTTATCTGTATCTCACATTGAACTGCGTTTTATCTGTCAATCTAACCCTTAATTATATTGTTTTATCAAAACAAATGAAGTTGGAGACCCATATGTTTTCTTGTGCAAGTGGAGGCAAAGGCCACGTAGATGGAGGGATAAATGGATGTATAGACAGATAGATGCATGGATGGATGCTTGTGTGAGTGGATGGATAGATGGATGGGTGCATGCATGCATGGACATGTGGAGAGATAAGTAAGTTTCCCTGAGGGGAAAATCCTGCTACCCAGATACTCCGGGTTTTTCACATCCAACCATCCAGGGAAGGAGGGGTTGCGTAGGAGTGAGGCACAGTGTCAGTCAGCTGCTGCCTCCTCACAGAGGCAGGCCTTCCAAGGCAGCCATGGGGGATTCAACTAGCCTTCTGCTTCTAACCTCTAGCTGCTCTCATGGACCACATCCAGTTTGGGGACTGCTACATTGGAAACAGCTATAGTGCAAGCTTCACAATCACTAATCACAGCCAAGCGAACATGATACGATTTGAATGGCCCGTTTTAGCTACCATTTCTTTCTCCCCACAGGTAAGTGAAAGCCTTTCACTCTGTTTGGGACTGTCTTAGGCCTAAGCAAACCCCAGTTTGGTTGTCAACCTGTTACCATGGATGCATGGAGAGAAATGGATGCATCGGGCAACATGTGGCACTCAGACCTGGTACCAGAGGACACTGTTCATGTCCAACCAGGTCTAAGAGGGAAAGAGCAGAATATGCCATCTGCCAAGATTGTTGCTAGGCTGAAGATGAGGAATTTTATTGATTTTATTTTAGTTTATTAGTACATGTGTTGACATACCTGTGTGAAGATGTTGCATTTACATCACATACCGCAATTCCTTTTTTATTCCCTGTTCCTTTCCTCCTCCCTGCATCCATCTTTCTCCCTACTTCCTAGAATCTTTTTTTTTTTTTTTTTGAGACAGGGTCTTGCTTTGTAGTTCGGGCTGGCTCTGAGCTCACTATGTAGCCTAGGCAAGCTTCAAACTCAGCAGTCCTCCTGTCTCTGCCTCCCAGAGTGCTGGGATTACAGGCATGAGCCACCACACCCGGCTAGAATCTATTTTTTTCTCTTTATTTTTACTCTGGTTTCTCATAGAAGAGAAACCATGTGATATTTAAATTTGTAGAGATAAATTCTGAAGAAGCCAGAGTGGATGAAGACAAGTCCTGGCTTTCCTGTCCCAAAACCTGAGCCTGGGTTTCCTGCAAGTGTGTTCTTCCAAGTATTTTAGTAGTTCCCCAAAAACTGAGATAAGGACGGTGTGTCTTTTGTACATCTGAGATTTAGAAAGCGTTGCAAGTTGCATCTTTCTCTTGAAGGTTCTCGATGCCTTTCAACATATTAAAATCTAGTCTAACCCTTCTTTTGTCATCTTACTATGCACACTTTATAAATTCCTGACCAAAGCTCAACACTGAACAAGGCTCAGGACAATATTTGTTTTTTAATTCTACTCTCCACCTTACTTTAAAAAAAAAAAAACATGTATTAGTACATGTTAGACATACATACTGATAACATTCCTCATAGGAAATTTGTACCTATATTTTAACAGATCTTTGCCTCTAGCCACTGGTCACTGTTTGTAGACAGTTTGTTTATGGTTCCCAGGACACCGGGACACCCAAACATATATGCTTCCTCCTGCTCTATTTACACAGAGCCCCTAAGTGTGCTCAGATATAGAACTTTAGGAGGTGGAGCCAGAGAAGTTGGAGACTCTACTTTGTCACCTTTAAACTCTTGAGTGCTATCCAGAATAAGGTTTGTTTCTGGATGGACAAATTCACCTTAATCTTTCTGACAGATTCCAACACCAGCATGGCCCACACCCAAACCTAAATTTTTATTTACAATAAACAGAGTACATACTTACTTATTATAAACTGAGTACATACAGTTTCAAGATTAATTCATTTAAGCCTCCAAAGCAAATAATAGTAGTATCTGCATTTGCCCTATAAGAAAGAGACATAGTAAGGTCTCAATATGCATGTGTTGGGAATTACTAAACTTTCTTCTCCTTCACTTTCTAGAGGAGGGAGAATGTGGGGAGCATTTAAACTGTCAGAAACATGATAGGACTGTCAAGTATGTAGACATACATGGACATATGTATATGTGTCTTTATGCACAATAAATCATAAATAATTTTATTCTGGAGTCCAAACTGGACTTCCTTATGTCGGGTACACTTCAGCATCCTCAAACTCCTTAGTCTCAGGACCCCTTTGCACTCTTAAACATTTCTAAGAACCCTGAAGAACACCTGTATACATTGGTTATATTTATCAGGGTTTGCCATATTTGAAATTAACACTCAGAATATTTTAAAACATGCATTTTTATTTTAAAATACAATAACCCACTACCTTTTAATGTAAATGCCATATTTTATAAAAATAGTAGCATTTCAAAAAGTAAAGTGAAAAGAATGGCATCATTTTACATTTTTTAAATCTCTTTCATATCTGGTTTAATGGAAGTCATCTGGATTCATATCTCTGAGTTTGCATTCAATCTGATCCAATGCCCTGTATAAACTGTAGAAAGCTCTACTGTACACTCATGAGAAAATGAGATCAAAAAATCATATAGTGTCTTTGTATTACAGTGAAATAATTTTGACCTCATGGGCCCTTTGCAAAGATCTTGGGGACCTCAAAGGTCACTAGATCATATTCAGAGAACTACTGGTATAGTGTATTCATCCACCCATGTTTGTATGGACCATAATGATTAAGTACAAGGTGGTTGCAAGTGGTATTTGGAGCTACACTGTCTGGATTTGCATCCAGAGCCTCTAATACTAATGACCTCAAGCAATCACAAGTTTCACTGTCTGTCAAACTGGAGTGCTAGTCATACCCCTCATAGCAGTGTTGTATGGATTAGTAGAATTGTTCACGTCTTAGAGGAAGGCCTGGAGCAAGTAGCAATTTGATAATTACTGGTCGCATTTCTTCACTTGATCTTAGCCAAAAGGCCGAGAAGCGATTGGTCGCATTTCTTACTGTGATAACAGTTTTAAGGACCTCATACATATTTAAGTTAATTTATCTGTACAAGCTTGGATGATGCTTTTTTTTTTTTTTTTTTTTTGCCAAGACTTGTGGCTCTACCACTTCTCTGGAATGTCACTGTCAGATATCAAATCCTTGAGATTGAGTACTAATACCAAGCTCTTCTCTAGGTAGGTCACCTCCACCCTGGCTGTGCCAAGGACATAGTAGTGACCATGAAGTCAGACGTGCCCGTCAGTCTAAAGAAGATGGGGATCAAGTGTAAGCTCTCCAAGATCTTGTTTCAGCTCCCCACAGAGCAGGTCCCCGACTGGGATGACCGCATGCGCACAGTCAAGTGGGTGGACGTGTCCAGAAACACGCCAGGAACCATCCCTGCCAAACGAAAGGTGAGTAGGGACATCAAGCATAAATGTGACCCAGTTGCTATGGTCTGATGCCACTGCTCTCGAGTTCAGTGTCTCAGCATGTCCCTTCATGGAAAACAGGAAAGGAAACGCCCCCATTCTCTTGAGCTTGACTTGAAGAGAGACAAGCTGAACTCCCCTCACGTGCCCCTCCGTCCTTGCCACTCAGAACCACATGGATGCCCATTTTTGTTGGTAAAGCTTTAGCTTCAGCTCTAAATAGACCAGAAATGAGCTGGATATATAAAATTTAGATATCAACCAACCCACTTTTTTCATGTTCAAAAGTGTCATCACAACTCTTTTAATGGTCTTTTTCCATCAGATATCCAGAATTTGATTAGTCATAATCAAATGAATTCATGGCAGAATCTCACCTCAGTTCACAAATGTCCCTCTTTTATTTATTCCTTTGTTAATTTCTTTTAATAATATAGTATACACACACTTAACAAGGAAAGTGTTTGTTAAACTCAACTACCTATGTGGTTCTACCTATTCCGTTATCTTCCTTGTCCTAAAGGTAATGACTATCTTGAATCTTTGTGGTTTGCCCTGTTTTTAATTTTTGTTTCTTTCTTAACCTAATGCATTCTAAAATGTGTATTGTTTTAGATTTTTAACTCAGTTTTTTTTAAAAAGCTTATTGCATCTGATCATCCATATTATTTCACATGCTATACTGTATCCATTTTACTACTGCATAAAATTCTATTATTGGGTCAGGGATGTAGCTCAGTGGCACCATGCCTGTCTTGCAAGCACAAGGTTTTGAGTTCAATTCCTGATGCTGAATCCCTGTTTCCATTACTGTTTATCTATCCCTCTTTGAAAATTATTTGGAGTTTTGCTGTTACAGACAGTTTCAGTGAGCATCCATGACATATGCTGTCCATGTCACAAAGTGCTCATTTATAAGAGCTTGTACAGTATTTCTAGAGGTGGCAATGTTCATCATAGAATACGTGAATGTTAACTTTCCAAAGTAAAGCTCAAGTAGACATAACAGTTTAGACTCTTCTAGTAAAGAGATCTTAGGAATCCATAACTTCTCTGACACTTGACATTGTCAGACATTTTTACTTGTGTCATTGAATGAGTAGGAAATTATCCCATTATGGGTCTAACTTGAATTTTCCTAAATATTAATACAGGTAAGTGTTTCTTCATCTGATTATTGGTCATGTGGGTTTTCTTTCATATAAGCACCTTTGCATGTGTTTTGCCCACTTTTCAATGATGCTAATCCTTTAGATAAGTTATTTTTAATAAACTGTTCTGTTTGGATTATTTTTCTGCAAATATCCTCACCAAATTTAGAGTCTAACTTGTTTTATCTTTTGATGAACACAAATGTTATTAACTTTAATATAGTCAAACGTATCTATCTCATGTTTATGACTTATTTCTTCTTATTTTTGAAACTTTTCACTCCCAGAAAGACATTCAGCTCCATTTTTTTTAAGTTTAAGAGCTGCTTTTAGTATTTATGTGCTTATGTCACCTGAATTATGTATATAATGTGAAGCAAAGATCTAAGTTTGTGTTTTTCATCCAGATAACTGGTCATGCCAAATCCTTTGTTTATCCTTTCTGTTCCCTAGTTACATTCTACACTCTGGTGGCATATATTTTATATATGTCTATGTCATTTCTGGTCTCTTAGTGTCTTCCACTGTCAATTTGTCTCTCCCTGTGCCCCTTTTACTCTGCCTTAATATCTGTTGCTTCATCATCAGCCATGATCTTGGGAGGGAACCTCCCTCCTCCACACAGTTTTGTTCTGAAATATTATTGCTCATTCTTGGACCTTTTATATATATTGTATGATGTAGATAGATAGACAGACAGATAGATATCCCTTCAGGGAAACTTAGTTGGAATTGAATTACAGTTATAGATCAATTTAGGAGTAATTGTCACTTCATATTAATTTATCCTGACAATTTTTTTTAAATAGGAAAGTTTTATTGAGAAAGAAAGCTTCTGCCTAAGAGAGGTGGAAGGGGGAAGCCAGAAAGGTGGGTAACCCACCTACCTCGCTTTTTAGAGGGCTTTATGGAGCAAGGCCATAGGGTAAGGTGGGTCCGAAGTGGGGCAAAATTATAGTCAACCAGTAACATTGCAAATACAGTATCTTAGGTAACATTAGTACAATGAGAAACCATGCAAAACAGACAAAATCATGACCAACCAATAAGATTATCACACGTATAATTGTTCAGGTAACATTGATTAAATGGGGATCCAATGAGAAATCAAGTCAGTAACAATCATACAAGAATTTTGGATTTAGACTCTTTCGGGGAGATGGGTCAAAGTCTTATCCTAACAATTTTACGATCGTATATTGTTTTTTAATTAACAAAGTATATCTGTCTACTTATTAAGTAGTTCTTTAGTAGTAATAGAGCTTTTCAGATTTCTCTTTAAGATTTTGTTTTGTCTTAATAGTAATGGGACTTTGGGGGCTTTTTATTTGTTCTTGTATGAATTTTATTATTTTTCTAGAATATTTCCCTCTTAAGTTTTCATGTGTATTCATTACATCATTTATAGTATTTTCTTTTTTTATGTTTTTGAGATGTGGTCTCACCTTGGAGTTCAGGCTGGCCCTGAGCCCACTATGCAGCCCAAATTAGCCTTGAACTCAGAGCAGTCCTCCTACCTATGCCTCCCGAGTGTTGGGATGGCAAGCGTGAGTCACCACGCCCTGCATTGTTATATGAGGTTACCGGGGACCAAACCCTGGACCTTGCACTTGGAAGGCAGACACTGGAACCACTGAGCTAAATCCCCAGCCCCCTCTTCTGATTTCTGATATTGGTTATTTATGTTTTCTCTTCTGCTCTTGATCAGTCTTAACAAAAGCTTTTGTAATCTTTTCAAATAATTTTATTGGTCCTCTCCATTTTAGATGTGTTTTCTGTTTCATTCATATTTGTTCCTCTCTTTATGATTCTCTTTCCTCTGGCTTCCTTGGAGTCCATCTAATCCCAAAACTCATGCTCATGAAGTCCCAATGCTCTCATTAATTTCTTCTTTTCCCGTTTCTTCCTTTCTCATTCTATGAGCCATTGTAGGTTGGCCTTAATTATTCATTCTGGAACTTGAGTTTGTGGGTTGGTGTTCATTTCTGTGGGTGGAATAAGGTCCTGGGTTACCCCCATTATCCTAGTTAGGCAGCTGGCTTGGTATCATGGAGGACGTGGCTATCTTTGTTACAGGTGATAGAGACAGATCCAGAGCCCGCCCACTCAATGCTAGAAGAAAACTACCGAGAACTGCGGGTTCAGATCAGTGCCAATGTGGATTTTGCTTCATACCAGTGCCAAAGGAACGACGTGTGCTTTAAGGAAACACTCGTTTACCAGACTCGTGTGTACGAGTAAGTTATCAAAAAACCTCTCAGCCCTAAAGAAGCTCTTCTGTTTCTTCATTCGCTCATTCATTATTTATGCAGTACCTACAGTGGCTTGTAAACCGGTATAGCAGTCATCATATTTGAGTAGCATACATTACAACGTCATCTAAGGTCCAGTAAAACATTCAGATACACAAAGCTATTGAAGTTCACATTTGAAATCAAGATATAGGCCAGGAAGCAATTTACCAAGAAGACGGCATCAGGTGATCTTCGGTGGGAACAATGTCTGCATTATTCTACACAGCTGACCAGAACTATTCTTGTTAGTTCACCCATATGACAGCTCAGACATTATCCCCCTTAGTGAGAAAGGGGGCATCCTAGCTGAGAAACTCTGTGCCCAACAGAACCCATCATTTCGTAACTACTGCAGAGAGCTTCCAAGGTCCCTGAAGAGAACACCCTCAGTTCTCACAATCACAACACTCAAGAGAACCCCAAAGCGACGACATTTCTTCTGGTAATCATGGTTCTTCCCAGCCCACACCTGATTATTTAGCAATTCTGATTTACTATAAATATTACTGCCTAAGAATACAGCTGGCTTTCTCCTTTATTGAGTTCCCTGGGAAACAGAGTTTTAGAAAGGTAATTCAA
The DNA here is from genome assembly GCA_004025085.1 of Thryonomys swinderianus. NCBI lineage: Eukaryota > Metazoa > Chordata > Mammalia > Rodentia > Thryonomyidae > Thryonomys > Thryonomys swinderianus. Next base: position 19,511 of record PVIC010026048.1, read on the forward strand.
AGTTAAATTTGTCCTCCAGAAGGAGAGATTTACTCATATTCCAGTGCAAGAAACCCAGGTTGCCCTCTAAGAGCATGTAGTCTGGTGGTGGGAGGAGACCAGTAGGAACTGGTGAATTATCAGTTATAGCATAGTTCTGTGTACATGAAAAAGAGTTTTTGAAGACTAAAGATCAAGATTTGAGAGAGACTCAAGGATGTGTCCCAGACAAGGTGGCCCCTCATCATATATGTGTGTGTGTATTTTTTATATATACATATATATGTGTGTGTATATATTATATATTATATATAATATTATATATTGTATATATTATATATAATATTATATATAATATATAATATTATATATTGTATATATTATATATAATATTATATATATAATATATAATATTTTTTCAGGCAGGGTCTCACTCTGTAGTTCAGGCTGGCCCTGAGCTCCCTCTGTAGCGGCAAACCTCGAACTCAGCAATCCTCCCATCTCTGCCTCCCAAGTGCTAGGATTATAGGTGTGAGCCACCATACCCAGCATTGTGGTGTGTGGTACTGATTGCTGGTGGGCATGAGTCACCACGCCCGGTATTGTTGTATGTGGTCACTGGGGATGGATCTCAGGACTTTGCACCTGTTAGGCAGGCACTGGAACCACTGAGCTAAATCTCTGGCCCCCCAATTATATTTTGAAGGCCAGGCAAATAAGCAGGAAAAAAGCCCTTCTGGACAGAGAACAAAGTCAAGAACCTAAACCAAAGATTTTTCTGCTTTGTAGAAATCAATTATTACCTCATTCAACTCATTTTGCACTTGTATTTTAAATGTCCCCCCAAGTCACTATAGAACCAGAAGATAGAAGGCAGAAAGGCTGTTACCAGCCGTTTCACCTTTTGCATTGCAAAGCAGAGTTGAGTCATTGTTTCAGAAGTCAAAGCACTTGATTCCAGGCACACCTGCATGGTTTACCTGGGTGGGATCATGGAAACCTAATGGGGACATAGCTCAGCGATAGAGCACTTGTCTAGCTAGAGCAAGACCTTGGATTCCCTCCCAGCACCACAAATCTAAACAAAAAGTCAAACTCCCTGCTCTTCCAATTCCCCTAAAACCAAGAAGGGCATGTGTCAGTTATTTCTGGTATCATTATTTCTTGCCTCATAACCTTATCTCTCTGCTGTTACTGTAATCAAATATAATAGCGAAACCAGAAAAATCTTTTGTCTCTCGTATTTGTCTTATAGAAGAGAAAACTGAGGCAAGAAAAACCTCAGCTGTTTCAGAATTTGCACCCAAAACAAGTGAAACCCTAGTCTCTTAGTTGGAGAGGTGTGACAAGCAGGGATGTGGCGTCTCCTCACAGGGATGCTGTTTCTGGTGGGAGGTGACTCAGGAAGGGAGGGTCTGTATAGTTTATTTTCTCCACAGAGGTACTGTCATGTGAAACTGATTTTGTTTCTTCTCTTCTGAGGATTTTTCAGGATTATTGTGATTTGATACATGCCAAGAGTTCATTACATAGGATCTTGGTAGTATCCAAAGTGACTTTAAGGGCTGAATAGCTGCATTTTTTAATTTTCAATAGTTATGTGTTTATTTTATATGTTTTAGAAAAGGGTATAATAGTATATCAAATTTTTGAGTTCAGAAAATTTACTTAAAATTTTGCCTGTTAAAAATATTTTTAATCTTTATATTTTCCTTTTTAGCTAATAGTACTATAACTGCAATGATGATAATTATAAGAACAGTACATATTTAGGAGGTTCGATGTGATATTTCATAATGCATGCAATGTGTCATGATTGACTTGCAATAACTCACATTTCCACCTTTTTATCCTTCTCTGTGCATAGAGCCATCAAACTCTTCTCTTCTAGTCCACCATAAAGATATAGATTGTTGGGCCACAGGGCTAGCTCAGTGGTTCCAGCGCCTGCCTCGCAAGCGCAAGGTCCTGAGTTCGATCCCAGTAACCACATACAATGCTGGGCGTGGAGACTCACGCCCACCAGCAATCAATACCACATACCACAGTGCCGGGCATGGTGGCTCACGCCTGTAATCCCAGCACTCAGGAGGCAGAGGCAGGAGGATTGCTGAGTTCAAGGCTTGCCTGGGCTACATAGTGAGCTCAGGGCCAGCCTCAACTACACAGCGAGACCCTGTCTCGAAAAAAAAAAAAAAAAAGAATTAACAATAGCCGATAAATGGAATCAACCTAGATATTTACTGGCAGATGAATGGATAAAGAAAATGTGGTATGTGTTCACAGTTGAATATTAATCAGCAGCAAAGAAACTGAGCAATAAAATGACTTGACTTTAAGAAACACTATGGATTAGTTGGAGGCAGGATAAAAATCAACCTGCAGCACATTCCTTAAATCTGTTCCTGATTGATTTGCAGACTTGACCTGGTTAATTCTGGACATGTGCAGCTAGAATTCAACTGGTCTTCAACTGAAGTTACAAAGGCAGTCAGCTTTCCCAAGCAAGAAAGCCAAGGTAAATGCAGGTAAAATCCAGGGTCTGGCCTGAGTCATCCGTTAGTTTAAAATAAAAAAACATATTAATAGGAAGAATGAAACTGCTCAGTGACCTCCTACATAGCTAAGCAAATGCACACCCAAGGTTTGCTGGTGTCTTCAGAGCTAAATGGACCTGAGAAACTAAAGAGTTGACCTCTGCCTTCCTGAATCCTGGACCCTGACCCCTAGAAGGCCAATTTCCCATCTCATCAACCACTAGACATATGTTTACTTTACTTCTTTGTTTTCTGGGAAATCATAGAGCACTTGGAAAAACTGTTGAAAACTATGAACCATTTTCCCAAGAAAATACACACCTATACACAAGTTTGCAGTTGATACATGTAACACGCTAGAAAAGGTCCCAACCCTTAGGAACCAAATACAGTATTTGTTATTATTTCAATGTTGGGTTCCACAGACTTTTCTAATGGACCTTCACCCATGACCCCCAAGTTTATAAACCCCTACTTTAGAACAATAATTCTTCAAGAAACTATGTTCACAGTTCATTATTCTAGGACAGAAGATCCAATTAAACACCTTTATTACAGACCCTCTTGAGCTAAAAGGAAAAAAACTGAAAACAATATGGAATTGGTAGTAATATTTTTCATGAGTCACCTGTGAGAATAAGAGCCAATTCCTTACCTCTAATGCCCGAGGTTAAGTGTACCTCCTAGAAAGCTGAACCCACAGACCCCACAGAGGGTCCCGAGGGTGCTTATAATTGAGCTGCCTTCCACCTCCCTTCTTATGGCAGCTACAGGCTTTCATCTGTTCTCTCCTGCCTCCCCAGGTTTCCCTCAAAAAGAGCAACTTAGTCCGTTCACGGTCAGCACCCTGGACAGCGGCGAGGAGCCCTGGCCTAAGTTATCGCCATTCTCTGTGGAGCCCTCTTCCGGCATCGTGCCGGTGGGAAAGACTCAGAAGCTCAAAATGAAATTCTCCCCGGTGGACGTTGGAGACTTTGAGAGCAGTCTTATCTGCGAGTAAGGAGCACGCTTTCCAGAACCTCTGTCTTTGCAAGTTCCTATCCCCTTTCTGTTCCACCACTTCCACCATTCTTTTCAGGCCTCCACAGCCCCATACTGCCACTTTTCCCTGTGGTGAGACCAAAAGAGAACTGTCTTTTAAGAACAAGAGAGTTGGGTCTCAGTTCTCGCCAACCTTTTCCAGATGCTCTTTCCCCCACCCCTTTTCTAGCTATGTGCAGGACTCTGCTAAGCAACAGAATGGCTTCGGGTCCTTGCATAAGTATGAGTCTGAGCCAACTCTCTTGTACCTTCTCTGAAACCTAGTTTCTCTGTAAAATGCAAAGAACAGTACCCACCCTATAGAACTTCCAGGAAGATTAAATGAGTTAATTTAAGCAGAGACCTTAGAACAGTGCCTGGCACAAAATAACTCCTAGACAATAGGAAGGAGTATAGGGTTGGTAGGTCTAGTAATAGCAGGTGAGGAATACATTGTACCCACACCCAGTGAGAGAAAAACTAATTCAACACATCTGACAATGAAACTCCCTAATGTAATATCCACTTCCAGAAAAGTGCCCTGTACAGAAATTCTTGAGCCACAAACTAGGGTAGCAGAGACATATAAACTCTCAGAGCCTCTCAGACCCCTGAAGTTACACTACAGCACCCCACCTTACTCCTGGGGTCAAGAGTCTGTTCACATCTATTCACCTTCTTAAAGAGCTCAGAATGCTTTTTAGGATTTCCAGGTCCCTTTGTCTGCCCACTAAATGTGTATGACAGGGACCAGAGGATAAGAGTGGGCATGTTTTATATCAGGCAGATGGATATCTCACCACTAATGAAGAAAGTAACTTGCTTCCATACTTAAACAGAAAGAGCCAAATTTGTGCCTCCATATCCAACCATTGCATCCATTTAACACTTAATAAACACTGCATGTCACATCTTGGTCATGACACTGAGGTGATGACATTGACCGAGACAATCCAACCTGCTGCACCCATAGAGCTCACATTCTGATGGTTATAAAGTTCATTTCCAACCAACCAAGAAAGTAACTGGTTACAAATAAAAATAAATAAATAATAATAATCTTATCCTCTTAGGATTCCCAATCTACCACCAGGAGAACAAGGTCCTGTCCTGGTAGCAAAAGGGCGGAGTTCCTTGCCCATCTGCCACTTTGACTTGAAAGACTTGGACTACATCCATGAGTATCAGCGAAACCCAGATCTCCGAGCATCTGGCACCAGCCCACTGGATTCAACCACCAGGGTGATTGAGTTTAACACCGTGGGCATAGGAGGAAAGAATCTCCAGTGAGTTATTTCAGTTTTTCATTACTTGAATTCATATCAGTCAGTCCTTAAGAACTCAGTAAAAGAATTCAGAGAAGGGCCGGAGGGTTGGCTCAGTGGTTCCGGCGCCTGCCTCGCAAGCGCAAGGACCTGAGTTCGATCCCCGGTAACCACATATAATGCTGGGTGTGGAGACA
>PVIC010026049.1:0-13638 GCA_004025085.1 Thryonomys swinderianus
CAGAAAGTGGGATACTGTTGCACAGAATACTTAAATGGGAATGTACCTTAAATGAGTAACAGTTGTAGGTTGGGAGAATATTGAAGAATTTGAGAGAAAAAGTAGATTTCTTTGAACTGACCATTGGTTAAAGATGCTGCTGGTGAAAATTGAGAATGAAGTAAGGAGTATGGTAGAGATAACCTCTACCTTCTTAGAGATCACCTAAATCATCGTAGAGTCTACTGATAAACATATGGACATGAATACACTGCTTGTGAAAACTGGGAAGGAAATATGGATGATACTATGTGAAACTGGAGGACAAAGATCTTAGCAATACAGAGGTAGAAATTTTAACTGAATTATTTCTGACAGTCATGTGGAAACCAGAACATGGAATCGCTAAACACATGTATTTAACTGAGAAAACTCTAAGCAAAGTAGCAAAGATTGGCCTCGGTTTTTTTTCTTGCTACAAGAGGAAAGAGGTAGATTAAAGGGAGACCATTACACAGCAAAGGAAACTAGACTGCATAACTGGGGAAACCCTCAGTTTATCCAGACTGTAAAAGATGAGAAGAATAGAAAATTTCTTGTTAAGTACATATTCTCTGAAGAGAAATCCAAGAGTGAAACATTTTACTGTTGCTCCAAAAGACTGAAAACCAAAATGCTAATCTCACAAAGACTCTATGAGGAATTGCAAATGTCTCCTTTTGGATTCCCTCCTTGATCCATTATTAGTTGCAACCAGTTACAGCAAGGTAAAGCTCCAGTTGATATTTGTCATTTTTCTCTCCCACTACCTATTCCATGTTTCTTTATGGTCAAGCAGGAAGATGGTTAAACTAATTCTTTACCCAGCAAAAGAAACACTTCCTACTTTGAGGGGTTTGAACTTTTGAAGGTTCCCTCCCACCTGCTGTTATCATTTATGGTGATTGTTAGAGATTTTTAATTATTTTTTACTATTAGACACTGAAATACTAAAACATGTCTGAAAGAGTCTAGGTTCCACACATGAACAGTACATGGAATAGACCACCAGTCAAAGAAGAGGGCATAATAGAGGACAAGGCTGGGGGGTAAGTAGACTGAAGAGTTTTCTTATTAAAGGATTCAATGCGTGAAACCCAGGGTGCAGGTCTGCGCATCCTAAATTCGAATAGTTATGTAAATACCAGCTGTTGTGAGACTGGAAGGACTCTGATGCTTTGACTGGTGGCCCTGGTTCCCAGAAGACTCTGTTTAGCATCCCTCCTTGTCCCCATCCTCCTCACCCAGAATATATCAAAATTCATAATAACTTTCATCTTTTTTCTGACAACAAAGAAAATGCCTATTAAATATGTTATTACTTCAACTGTAACAATATGAGAAAACTTTATTTTTTTCTTACCTCTGTTCTTACTAATCTTTCCCCAGATGTGATCTAAACTTTACATAAAACATGGGGTAGTATTAAAAAAAATATGACCACTGTCATTTCAGGCCATGGCTTCTGTGGGCAAAGTGCTCCATACCCTAATCCTTTTCGCAGTCAGTGCTCGATGGTGAAGTTGCCCCAGCGCAGCTGTTGGCAGGTCTTCCTTTGAAAGTCACTTGCTGGCTTTCCTATTTGCCCACCGATGGTTATTTTTTACTTTCAGATTGAGTAGTTCTCCCCTGCCCCTAATCAGCACTGACCTACAGCCCACTAAGCTTGTACCTCCCAGACATGACACAGTGGAATAGAGAGAAGTGTTATGATATTCCAGGAACTTTACAGATGGCATTTTTTTTTTGAGACAGGGTCTCGCTTTGTAGTTCAGGCTGGCCCTGAGCTCACTAGTTAGCCCAGGCAAGCCTGGAACTCAGCAATCCTCCTGTCTCTGCCTCCTGAGTGCTGGGATTACAGGTGTGAGCCACCGTGCCCAGCACTGTGGAATGTGGTGCTGATCTCTGGTTGATTGCTGGTGGGCGTGAGTCACCATGCCCAGCATTGTTGTATGTGGTTACCAGGATGGAACTCAGGACCTTGCGCTTGTGAGGCAGGTGCCAGAACCTCTGAGCTAAATCTCCGGCCCTACAGATGGCATTTTATTGTCTCATCTCAAAATACTTTGAGAAGACAGTCTTTAACACCATGTTAAGAAATAATGCCATTCTGAGGAGAAACCGTCCAGTGGTATACAGTAGGACTCCAATACCATAGATGATTCATCATAAAAATCAAGTGGGGTGGTACATGTAAGCACTTAGCACTTTTTAAATAATGATAAAGTGATCATAGATGTAAGGCTGAAATCAATATTACTCATATTTAGTCTTTGTTAATTTAACATTAATACTGAACTTAATTTTTAAGCACTTAAAATTAACTTATCTAAGTAATCTTTACAGAATCCTATGGAGCAAGTACTGTATTATCTCCATTCCTTTCAAAAGGAAGCTGAGGTACTTACTGGAGTTGATACTGAGATTTAAGTGTAAACAATGTGTCCAGAGCCCATGATCTTAAATATTCTGTATACAATCCCTACATCAAACCATTGACCTGTATTATACCTTCACTATACTGACTGTGTAAATTGTGGTCTTAAAATAAAGCTCCTTTTCAAGGTCCACAAATGTCTTTTTGCCTGTTCCATAATGACACCCCACTCTCGAGTCCTAAAAAATAGGACCTCCTCCCACTCTACCTTGTACAAAAGTCACATACTTAATAGAATCAGAGAACTCTTCTGATTATCTCAAGCTTTTTTTTTTTCTGTCTTGTGGATTGAACTCAGGACCTTGCACGTACCAGGCAGGCACTGAGCTAAATCAATGGTCCCATCTCAGGCTTCTTAATCCTTCTCTCTTACTTATCTAATTAGGATTCAGAAACCTCAAGAGGCTCTTTCAGTGACCAAGATGAGTTCATGGCCTCTTATTTGAAGATATCAGTTCCTTAAAAGACACCAACCATAATAAAGATATTAAGTAACCAACAACACTGGTCTCCAAGTTCAAATGGTGAGGAGCTTCTAAACTAATGGTGCATTAACAGCACCCAGAAGCCTTGTTAAGATTTATGTCCCCAACCCAAAGGTATCTGATTCGGATGTCTAGGCTAATGTATAGAGAATTTACATAGCTAACAATTCTTTCATCAGTAGTAGAAATGACACCAGTTTAAAGACTTGACTCTAAGAAACATTTATCTATACCAAGTTTTCCTAAGAGAAGTTCCCGGAAAACCTATTTCTTAGGATAATATGTCTTTTTTGAAAATGGCTTTTGTGTTTTAAGAAGCTTGAAAAGCTAAAGAAATTTGAGTGATCAAAAACTTAGTATAGGGCCGGAGATTTAGCTTAGTGGTTCCGGCACCTGCCTCGCAAGTGCTAGGTCCTGAGTTCAATCCTGGTAACCACATACAGTGCTGGGCGTGGTGACTCACGCCCACCAGCAATCAATACCACATACCGCAGTGCCGGGCATGGTGGCTCACACCTGTAATCCCAGCACTCGGGAGACAGACAGGAGGATTGCTGAGTTCAAGGCTTGCCTGGGCTCCATAGTGAGTTCAAGTCCAGCCTGAACTACAAAGCAAGACCCTGTCTCGAAAAAAAAAAAAGTATATTTTGAGAAGTCTTGCCAATATATCTCCTCTCTTTTAGTTAAGCCTATATTTTTCCAAACTTGCATGACTACCATTTTTGGCAGAATGCCCGCTAAGCCTTATGAGACCAGTTTCTGAGGAATACAGAGTGCTTGGCTTCTGTTCAGCAAAAGGAGATTCAGCTCATAGATTAATTTAGCCAGGTGTTTTTGTTTTCCTCTTTGATTTACACAATAAGACCATGAACGACCCCAGGGAATATATTCATCCTTTGTTAAAGTATGTATTTTATGAGTGAGATGTAGGAACAACGCTGCCAATTCTAGTATCAGATCTCCTAAAATTATGATGTCACCTGAAGGTACATAGAAGATGCACAAAATTCAAAAGACTGTCAAATTGAGACCATAGATCTAAAAATTTGCATACATCTTGGTAAAAAGCATAGATACTTGCCATGACACTCTGTATGTACCTCAACTGTTTACTAAATCAAAATCAGACAAAAAGTTCATCGTGTTTGTGCCAAGTCATTTAAAATCATAGTTCTCACATTATATAAGATTAAATTATCCCACCTATTCTTTTCTATGCCAACATCAGTTTGCTGTATGGAAAGAAAAGAAAGAGTATTACAAAGCTTTGAATACACAGAATTGTGTCTTATCTAGAAGATTATTGTGCATTTAAGGTAGGCAGACATTTTCCTATGCTAAGATTAACAAAGCAACTTTCATTGGAGGTAATTAGTAATGCAAAGTATCTCTTAGTCACCATTTTAATATTGAATACATTTTTAAGAATAATTTCTAATGTAAAGCAAATGAGTAGATTGCAAAGTAATCATATTCACATCACAGAAAATACCAATGTATTTAGATTTGCTTAGTTTTTACTTCTAATCTTTTTCCATTCAAGCTTGCCACCCAAGCTTGAACACATTACATTTCAATGTCATGGCTGCAACAATGTCACTAACTTCTCTTATTTTGATGATCTTGACAGTGTGGAGAAGAGCTGGCCAGACTCATTCTAGGAGGCCCAGCACAGCGGTTTGGGGGATCCTTGGACTGAGGTTATGGTTCTGAGTAGCCTGATGGAGACCAGTGATGATCTGGAAATGCAACACACAAACCTACTTGAGCTGCTATAATAAAACACTACGCTTAGAAGACTTAAATAACAGAAATTATTTTCTCATAATTCTAGATCTGGAAATGCAAGGCTAGTAGCTAAATAACTTGTTTTCTCTTGAAGCCTCTTGCAGATGGCCACCTTTTCATTGTCTTCATGTGTTCTTTATTTTATGTGTATATGTTTTTCTAGAAAAGTAGTCACTTTGGATGAAAGCTCAACCTATGACCTCATTTAACTTTACCTCTTTAAAACTTTACCTTGTATCTCCAAATATAGCAACACTGGGGCTTCAACAAAATACTGAAAACATTTCATCACAACACCTGGTGTAGAGTAGAACACATGAGACAAAACATGCAATACTTGTAATTTACACTTATTTTTGTCAAGACTGACTAGGAGGTGAAGACAACTACAAAAGCTGAAATGGTGGTAAGTTTTAAACACAAGTAGAAAATTAGTTGAACAAATTACAAATTTTAGAAGTGATTAAGTGAATGTCACATAAAGTATATGAAGTCTTGAAGTAAGAAGAATATTACATTATATCACGTATATAAACATCTGTCTGGACTTCTCAAAAAATGGGAAGAACTTGGAGCTCCAGTGATGTGATCGGTTAGTGCACGGTCCTTATACAAAAAAAAAAAAAATGAGCAGAACTGATATTGCAATTTGAATCTACTTTTTAAGGAAAGCTACTTCTAGGTTCCTTCATTCTGGTCCCAACAAAGCCATTTAATACATCTAAATTTTATTCAAAAACAGTAACTGACCTCTAAGGTTTTATATAGTAATGAGTCCTCATCTTTATTTCAAACCACTTAATATTCTCTTTCTATTTAAAGTAAATCTTTATTACTGTTAAAAATGAATTAACTGATGTATTTGAACTATTCTACAAATATGTTCAATTAATTAACTGTGAACTATTTCTATCATAACACCTACAGAGGATTTGAATTACTTGTTTCACACATGCACTTCAGTACATAGATCCATAGTTGGCAGTTTGAGGTTTTATTGTTGTTGCTGATTTTGTTGTTTTAATTCAATAAATAAGCATACCGCATGTACTATATAAGAGCTCAGCATCTATTGGCAGCTATTTTGCTATTAAACAGCTTTCTCAAATTCAAGATTTTTCACATTTTTTGACTGACTAATCAAAGAATATGAATATCAAAAAACATATCAACAAGGCAAACACACATCTTTTATGCCTCACATAAAGAATCTCTTGGGAAGTGTTTGGTAAATGTTTAATGAGAGCCTGCTACTTCTCCATATAGCAACTATTGTTTCTTCATAGGAACATATTTCAAGATTTTGTAAATCAGCAAGCTTCTGTGTATGTCGACAATAAATAAGAATGCTATCGTGGAAGGATTATTAACCAAGATTTTTACTGAAAACAATGTGCTATTTGTTTTTCATTCAAAATTTTTATGTTGCAATATTTTTAAAATAGTTTAAACACTCTAGATTTTTCTAACATTTACACAATATTGAATTTTATCTTGTCTGGAAATTTCCTAATTTAACATATTAAGTGGTGGAAACAAGTGAATACCCAAAACGAATCTCAACAAACAAAAATCCCATAAGTTCTATTAAGAGAGAGATTAGATATTTTTAAATGGTTAACTCATTTTATCTATATCTTTAAGCAAGTGAGTTATATCTTCTGTATTCTTCTCAAGATAAAGTAGTATTTAAGTACTGCAGGTTAATAGGATATGGAATTAGCAAAATTGCCTGAATGACACTTATTTTTTCATATATTGATTATTAAAATTACAGTAGCCAGGCATGGTGGCTCATGCCTGTAATCCCAGCACTTGGGAGGCAGAGGCAGGAGGATTTCTGAGTTTGAGGCTTGCCTGGGCTACATAGTGAGCTCAGGGCCAGCCTGAACTACAAAGTGAGACCCTGTCTTAGAAAAAAATACAATATGAGGCCATCTCCTCTGTCCTTTCATTTCTCATATAGGAAAATTAAAGTTAAGAAAAATACAATGATATACCCAGAATTAGTCTTCTCCAAAAATTCCTGAACTTTCTGAGTTCACAGAGTCATTTAAGTGTTCAGTAAATTTTCATGATTTCCTAGAACAAAAGAGTTACCAACATGTAGCAATTAATCCTGATATGTCAAATTCATTGAATTAAGAAATAACCATTAGAGAGTAACGCTCACTCCTCAGTGAGCCTGGATGGGTCATGGAAGCCTGGCCTTGGGTGGTAATATATGCCCATATAAACTTCTTTCCCCCTTCCTCTCCATAACTGTTAGCCTGCTCTGCTCCCTGGCCACTGTGAACTATGCCGTTTTGCTCCACCGCACATTAGTACCATGAAATTTCTACCTTGCAGCCAACTAGTCATGTATTGAATACTTGAAACCATTTAAAAACTCTCCCTCCTTAAGTTGTAGGTGTTAGATATTGTATCCTAACAAGACCAAAAAATTGGTACTGGAAGTGAGGCCATTGCTGAGATGGTATTTGGCCATGCAGTTTAGAAGCCTTTAGAACTAGTGCTCTGGAAGAGTATGAAAAAATCCAGGTTAAAGAAGTCTAAGACTCTGAGCTTGATGGGCAATTCTGCTCAGAGTTCAGAAGAGAGTCTGAAATTCACATTGTACCTTGGATACTATGGGCTGCTTTTAGCTGGATTTATAGTAAAATCAGGTTCAAAAAGTAGAGCAGAAAAATTTGAAAAACTAAAAGCTTAAATTTTTCCCTAAAGTTAAAGCCAAAAGAGATGTGATTGCTAAAGAGACTTAACTCCATTAAAAAAGAATCAAATGGTTTGTACACAGAGAAGAAAGATGTTTTGGGGGCATCTCAGGAATCAGCAAGATCACCTCAACTACAGACTCAAAGATGTAAAAATGTCAACCTTTCATTTGAGAAGAGTGTTTCTGGGGACTCCTATTTAAAACCTACCAAGAAACTGGTCTCCACCATTCATTTTATTATGCTACTGTTAAAGGTGCCAATTGACTTGGTTGTCATCTTAGGTCAACTAACAAATATGACACTAGTTTTACCGACATACAGTCAGGAAGATTCCACCCAGCTTTAAGAGGAAGGCCGTAGTGCCAAGAAGTGTATCCCTGAGAGAACACTCCATTAAACTGTGAGAGAGAAGCAGCAAGTACAGTGAAAAGAGTAAAAAGTCGAGAATGGGAGGAAAATGTGACTTTGAAATATGGTATCTGCTACATATATTATCAACTGTTTACATTATGAGATGTAAAGCTACAGACTAAACAGAGGAGAAATGATTCTATTCACGATACAGCTTATAAACAGCATACTTTAGAATGGGATTTTTTACTGTACTGTCTACACATGAATCCAAATATTAGCTCTTATATATCATATATACTCAAATTTTGTCTCATCCAAGGATTGGAGAAATGGGAATATATCTCTAGCATTCAGAAAAATCATGAAATAGTTTTAAATTTCATCATACTGTGAATACATTTTGCCTTTCTCTTTAAGGTCACATGTTTTGTCTAGGAAAGAGCACAGTTTTCTTAGCCACATCTGAAGTAAGCTTGCATATTGAGCTAGTGGAATACCTAACAAAAAAAAGTCCAACACAGGAATTTGTAATTAAAAAGATAGCTATGGGATTTGACTCTTCAGAACACCATGTCTCAAAAACAAAAATGTTTTATTTGCATTTCAAGTGATATGTTATGGCCTGTGAGTGCATATAAATAATTCAAACTGTATTCATTAAAAGTGCTTGTTAAATGGCCAAAGAAAAACAATGTGCTGATTGTTTTGACCACATTGCACACCTACATTAGACCATAAGAGTCATATATATATTTATATATATATATGTATGTATGTATGTATGTATGTATGTATCAGAAGCAAAGAATTTAGAGCTGTAGCAATATCCAGTGATCACTCCTCTTTAGGGGTCAGTGAGATATCTTTATTTCCTAAAGATTTCATAAAATCTGTGCAATAAACAGTTTAGTTCAATTTGGATTAGTTAAAATTTACCTTAAAGTTATATAAGAGTACCGACCTAACAGTCATTTGTAAAACTGAAATTCCTGTTTTGTTATAATATAAAAAAAATACCATGTCCTAGTATATTTCTCACCTGCAGTGGTAAAAATGACATTTCTTGACATAAGCCCATACATCCACATGAGGGGATGAGTAGACAGACTGGATTCCTTCTGTCTGTATTTACATAGGAAATTACCTCCTAGTTTGACTATTAGAATCTCAGGACAAGTATACACATTAAAATTATATTCCTGGCATAAATAAAACTTATGAAGTAATGTCAAGCATGGTGCCTCAGGCCTCTAATTCCAGCACTTGGGAAGCAGAGGCAGGAGGATTACTGAGTTCGAGGTTTGCTTGGGCTACTCGGTGAGCACAGGGCCAGCCTGAACTATGAAGCAAGACCCTGCCTCAAAAATTAAAAAAAAAAAAACTTATGAAGTGATTTCAGTCATTGCAGATAAACTTTCAGTTCAGCAACTATAAGTATGTATCATAAGTCTCTGAATTCCATAACCCAGTATTTCGATCACCTATGATAGTTACTAAGAAGAAACACCACAAACCTTCCACAAGTATTGTGAATGACTGTGTCCAGAATCAAAGCCTTCTATGTGATGATAGAACTTCTGCACATTTGACAAACCAGAGGTAACTGTGATGCTCCTACCTGTTACTAACAAAAGTATCAAACCTTTTAAGGGCCTTGATTTGAAACTAGAGAAAGGACAAGATGTCTGTAGTTAGGAAATAAAGCTAGAAGAGTTTCAAAATGGATTGCTATAATTAATAATATGTACAAAATTAACATATCTACCAAGAGGTATGCACCCTAAGAAGTCCAGTTCAAACTTGCCTTCTTGAATACTATTCTGACCCTACTGGCTTTGTGTTCTGATCAGTGAATTACCTACTTCTGAAAAAGTGTATCACACAGGTTTACCTTTGTGCTTTTACTCTGCCTTGTTCCGTTGACAACAGAAAGGCAAATCAAGTGGAAAGAGAAGAGGTAAATTACTCCATCTAAACAACCCCCCACACCATGTAAACATGTACAGTCCACTTCCACCATGTTTCTGTGAATATTTCCACATATTCCAGCCAGGTCAGTCTCTCTTTCTCCCATTGGGATAGTCTTTTGTTCATACGTTTTCACAGATTCAGCTGCATTACTGTACAGAGGCTGCTATGTTTTCCATAGCTTCCCTTTGGTAGAAAACTAAATCTGAATATTTTTTGGCACCCTATGGGAAATAGATCATATAACTACGTTTCATCATATGACGCTCCTCTGCTTTTACTTCTTCTGTATTACTTACTATAATGTCTCTTATTACCATCCTGGGAAAGAATGTGATGTCTGCTACTAGTCTGGAAGTTCCCTAAGAGAGAAGACTGAGTTCTGTGCTAATCAGAACCCACCCGTCCTCCTGAGAGGACCCTAGATGATACTTTTTTCTTATTTACTGACCTGGGTCAGGCCTAACTGTATGCAAGACTATAAGAAAACAGATGACAAGGAAGAGAGTTAGCAGAACACTAAGTGCTGGGATGAGAATATTGACTCGACTAGGTAGAGAATGATTGTATTATGACTTATTGAAGGAAAAAGTAACATATCATGAGAGAACTCTCTCCTTGTTAGATGTATATTTTTGATGAATTCTCATAACTTTTCTGTTTCTCAATCTTACCATTTGCAAAATGAGAGAAATGAATAATGCAATAGATCCCAAGCCTCAATGATATACAAAAACAAGAAAAATACAGATTTTTCTCACCAGGTTCAACTAAATTTAAATTTCTGAAAGGGGACTACCATGAATCCATATAGTTAATGCATTCTGTACTGATTCTGATAATCATCTAAAAGCAGTGCATGGATCATGTTGCAAAATGAATGTTTGATTCGCCCCTAAATTCCTATTGGAAGCCAATTGCTTCTATTTGGAGGTGAGGCATTTGGGGTTAGATCCCAAGGATGGAGATCCTGTGCCTGAGATTAGAGTCTTTTAAAGAGACATAAGAACTAGTGTTTCTTCAGGCATGTAAGGAAGGAGCAAAGTGGTGGGCATCTGTGACCACAGGGACCCTTAACCCCTGGAACAGTTAGAAATAAATTCCTGCTGTGTGTAAGGCACCCAATCTATATTTTGGTAGGACTGCCTAGTCTGCCAAGATAGGACAGGAACATCAGCATCCTCTGGAAAGTGGTTTAAACTGCAAACTGTCTATCTCTGTTCCAGACTTGAGGCCCACCCAAGTAATCTGAGGCACACTCCGATTTGAGAAGTACTAGGATGGATAGTGTATAAAATACCTGTCAACTCTGCATCCAGATAACTATATGATCAAACATTCGCAGCAACATTAATCTGAGGAGGGCCGGAGGGTTAGCTCAGTGGTTCCGGTGCCTGCCTTGCAAGCACAAGGTCCTGAGTTTGATCCCCGGTAACCACATAGAATGCTGGGTGTGGAGACTCACGCCCACCAACAATCAACACCGCATACCACAATGCCCGGCGTTGTGGCTCACGCCTGTAATCCCAGCACTTGGGAGGCAGGGACAGGAGGATTGCTGAGCTCAAGGCTTGCCTGGGCTCCATAGTGAGCTCAGAGCCAGCCTGAACTACAAAGCAAGACCCTGTCTCAAAAAAAAAAAAAAAGATTAATCTGAGAAGAGTCAAGAGAAATAACAGCCATTGGTAAACAAAGCATATATGTGAATGTCTGTTTTATACTACAAAAATTAACTTGAATTTAATCACTAGCCATAAGAAAAGTAGTTGTACTGAGACCTTCAATATCAGATGATATCACCTTTTCCCAGAAGTGCTATCCCCTTATCCCCATATCCACTAAACCCTTGCTCTGTCTTCTTTTTTCTCTCATGACACCCTCTGCAAATACTTATTGTGGCACCTATAATATAGTATCACTATCATTTATTCTCACCTGGCTGGTGACCATTTATCTCTTGTTATCCCTATAAATTTCCCTTCCACCATGATGTGTGGTGCATTAATAAATGAGTAAAATGATATATTTACAAAAGATGATTCCAAGGGGCAACTTCTGATGATGCTGTAACAAAATTAAAATTACTAATCTCAAGATTTTTTTAAATAAAATAGTATTTTAATTGGTGATATATATATACATATACACACTCAATAATTATTTGTGAATAAACAAAGCTATAGTAAAATATGCCCTCCCAAATAAAGATATATGCTTAATGTTTGCTTTTGACAAAATTATCTGTAGCCACTATCCTACCTCAGAATATGTTTGGACACAAAGAATATTGTTAGATGCTGTCAGCTAAAGGAATCTAAGCTATGCAATAACAATATAAAAATAAAGTGGAGATTATAACGTCTTATTAAATGGTACTGGGAAAACATTTTTCTTAAGCTGCAGATATACAAATACTTGCACATGTTTTAAAGATTGAAGTTCAAAGTCGACTTATTTAAATGGCTAACAGCTGTCTGGTAGGAAAAAAGATGCTTCTAGTTACTAATTTTGAACAGATTTTGACTAAATGTATTAGAGAAATAGTTTTCAATTTTGGAAAAAAGCATAGTAGAACTTTATTTGGTAGGATGAAAAGATCAGTTCTATTTTTCTCCCTTTTAAAATAAGTTTAAGTGTATTAAAATAAAAATAGAAAATGTGCTATCATGGGTTTTAGCTTATTCCAAGATCTAACTTTCCATAAATGAATTATGATATCTAATTTTTCTAGGTTGATGGGAAATGGAAACTAAAACATGTATTCTCAGCTAATTTAAGGAATATCTATTCCACATATACTTGAAAAAAATACTTTTTAGGGACTGAAGAGAGCCCCGCATTCACAGACCGGGCCGCGGGCCGTGCAGGCCGTTTCTGGTGGACTGAAGGGAGCCCTGAGCACACGGACCGGGCCGCAGGCTGCACCGGCCGTTTCCAGCGGACTGAAGGGAGCTGAGCGGCCCACTGTATACTGGAGCTGTACAGTGAGGAGTCAGGTATGGACCCTGGGTACCAACCGCATCACGGAGGGTTGAAGGCTTCCGCCCAGCCCAAACCCCACCCCGGAGCTCTGTTGTTAGGAACCAGGCCCTAGAGGAGCTGGAGCCATCTCTGGCATCCCTCCACAGGAGGTGTGCTCCTGGAGCCGCACTGAGACACCAGTGTCAGAAGTGAGAACTCTCAAGGGCCATTACAGATTCAAGGAGGACCCCCCAGGAAAGTGCTGCTTCCAAAGGGCCCCAGATAATAGAAAGAGATTTGCAACAAACATTGCCCTGTCATCAGACAAAGAAGAGTATTAATAAAAAATGGAAGAGTAGGAATGAGAAAATACACAAAAAACAGACACAAAGATCATGACCACAGGGAAATTCAGAGAAAAGGGAAATAGGGCAAACTGAAATTCAAACACCAGGACTCTTAGAGATGGTAACTAAAGCGCATCTAGTAAAATGGAAATCAGAACTCATCTCTGAAATCAAAACAGAGATACTGTCCTCAGTGAGAGACATCATTAAAGAAGAGATGAGTGAGATGTTAGAATCCAAGATAGCAGAAGCAATGGAACCTTTTAAACAGCTTCAAGCAGAGCTCCAGGGAATGATGAAGGAGAATGAAAGCTTGTGCAGTAGGATGAATGAAGCAGAGAACCAAATCTCAGACCTAGAGGACAGCATAGCAGCCAATGAGCAGGAAAGGTATAATCTATGGAAAAGAGCAAGGGACCATGAGAAATCAATTCAACAGCTTCTAGATGACTCAAAGAAAAATAATATAAGACTTATTGGACTCACTGAGGAAGCAGGAGACAGTGTAAAGGACATAAAAAAGCTATTGTCAGATATAGCGACAGAAAACTTCACAGGAAAAA
>PVIC010026049.1:13738-24903 GCA_004025085.1 Thryonomys swinderianus
CTATCGGACTCCAAAACACCGTGACATAAAAATATCTACACCTAGACACATAATTATCAAGGTTCCAGATGTACAACAAAAGAATGAAATACTGAAAGCAGTGAGAGAAAGGAAGAAAATCACCTACAAAGGGAAGCCCATTAGGATCACAGCAGACTTTTCAACACAAACACTCAGTGCAAGGAGAGCGTGGAGGGAAATATTTCAAGCACTGCAGGAAAACAACCTCCAACCTACACTGTTGTATCCTGCAAAATTATCGTTCAAAATAGACGGGGAAATAAGATACTTCCATGACAAAGAACACCTGAAAAACTTCACAAATACGAAACCTGCACTCCAAAACATCCTAAAGAACATCTTGGAAAAAAACACAGAAAATTCCATACCCACGAGACCCAGGAGAGTGAACTCATTGGGGCAAACAAGAAACTAAATAGAAAAGGGGAAAAGCAAAGAACAAAAGAACCGAGAACAGGGAAACATGGCAGCTCTGAATATGTCCATATCAGTCATAACCATTAATGTCAATGGCCTCAATGGGCCAATTAAAAGACAAAGACTAGCAGATTGGATCAAGAAGCAAGATCCTACAATCTGCTGCATACAGGAAACACACCTAATTCAGAAGGAAACCCATAGACTGAAAATACAAGGTTGGAAAACAATCCTCCATGCCACAGGAAACTGCAAAAAAGCAGGAGTGGCTATCTTGTTTGCAGACAAAATAGAATTCAAACCCAAACTGATTAAAAGAGATAAAGAAGGTCACTATATTCTTGTACAAGGAACTATCCAAGAGAAAGAAATAACACTCATAAATAATTATGCACCGAACTCTAATGCACCCAACTATATAAAACAAACATTACTGGACATGAAAAGCGAGTTATCCATGAAACAATAGTAGTAGGGGATTTTAATACTCCATTGTCACAAATTGACAGATCAACTGGACAAAGAATCAAAAAGGAAATACTTGAGCTCAATGAAACTTTGGAGCAAATAGACTTATTAGATGCCTACAGAATTTTTCACCCTTCAAAGCCAGAATATACCTTCTTCTCAGCTGATCATGGATCATTCTCCAAAATAGATCACATTCTAGTCCACAGAACAAGCTTAAGTAGATGCAAAGGAATTGAAGTTATCCCCTGCATACTATCAGACCATAGTGCCTTGATACTGGAGCTGAATAGCAGAACAAATTCCAAGATCCTCACAAACACATGGAAATTGAACAACACTCTGTTAACCAACCAATGGGCCACAAAAGAAATTAAAGAAGAAATTAAACAGTTTCTACAACTCAATGACAACCCCAGCACGACATACAGGAATTTATGGGACACAATGAAAGCAGTTCTGCGAGGGAAATTCATAGCAGTGAATTCCTACACTCGGAAACTAGAGCAAACTGAAATAAACAATCTAATAATGAACCTCAGACAACTAGAAAAAGAGGAGCAAAACAAACCCAAAGCACATACTAGACAGGAAATTATAAGGATCAGAGCAGAAATTAATGCAGTGGAGACAAAGAGAACAATACAAAGAATCAATGAATCAAAGAGTTGGTTCTTTGAAAGGATAAATAAAATCGACAGACCCTTAGCCAACCTTATCAAACAAAGGAAGGAAAAGGCTCAAATCCATGCTATAAGGAATGAAAATGGCGAAATCAGGACAGACCCAGAAGAAGTCCCAAGGATTATAAACACATATTTTGAAGATCTATACTCCAAGAAGATGGAAAATCTAGAAAAATGGATAGATTCCTAGAATCATATGAACTTCCAAAGCTGAATGAAGAGGATATAAAAATATTAAACAATGTGATATCAATCTGGGAAATTGAAAATGTAACAAAAAACCTACCAACAAAGAAAAGCCCTGGTCCTGATGGATTCACTGCTGAGTTCTACAAAACTTTTAAAGAAGAGTTAATACCAGTACTTCTCAATCTCTTTAATGAAATCAAAAGGGAAGCAGTACTCCCCAAATCATTCCTTGAAGCAACCATCACCTTGATTCCAAAGGCAGGGAAAGATCCCACCAAAAAAGAAAACTACAGGCCAATCTCTCTAATGAACATGGATGCAAAAATCCTCAATAAGATACTTGCAAACAGAATACAGAGAGTTATTAAGAAAAATCATACACCCTGATCAAGTCGGATTTATCCCAGGGATGCAAGGCTGGTTCAACATACATAAATCAATCAATGTAATACACTATATCAACAGACTCAAGGACAAAAACCATATGATTATCTCAATAGACACAGAAAAAGCATTTGACCAAATCCAACACCCATTTATGATCAAAACCCTACAGAGAATTGGAATCAATGGACTTTATCTCAATTTAATACAAGCTATTTATGAGAAACCAACAGCCAGCATCATACTCAATGGGCAAAAACTGAAACCTTTTACACTAAGGTCAGGAATGAGACAAGGATGCCCATTGTCACCACTCTTATTCAATATAGTACTGGAAACATTAGCCATAGCAATCAGGCAGGACAAAGATATAAAAGGAATAAAGATAGGAAAGGAAGAAGTTAAACTGTCATTATTTGCTAATGATATGATACTCTATCTGGAGGATCCTAAAAACTCAACCAAAAGACTGCTAGACTTAATTACCAAATTTAGTATTGTTTCTGGATACAGGATCAATGCTCAAAAATCAACAGCCTTTGTCTACACAAACAACAGACTCATTGAAAGAGAAATTGGGGAGTCAATCCCTTTCATGGTAGCACCCAGAAAAATGAAATATCTAGGAATCAACCTAACAAAGGAAGTGAAAGACCTCTACTCTGAAAATCATAGGACTCTGAAAACTGAGATAGAAAAGGAAACCAGAAAGTGGAAAGATATCCCTTGTTCCTGGGTCGGGAGAAACAACATCGTCAAAATGGCTATACTGCCACAACTACTATATAGATTCAATGCAATTCTGATTGAAATTCCAATGGTATACTTCACAGAGTTAGAGAAAATAATACAAAAATTCATCTGGAAACACAAGAAACCTAGAATAGCAAAGACAATTCTAAGCAACCACGAGATGGCAGGGGGTATTACAATCCCCATTTTCAAACTCTACTATAAAGCCACTGTGATAAAAACTGCATGGTACTGGCAAAGTAACACACCCGAGGACCAGTGGAATAGATTAGAAGACCCAGAAACAACTCCAGATACACTAAGCCACCTTATCTTTGACAAAGGAGCCAAACATCCCCAATGGAAGAAAGACAGCCTCTTTAACAAAAGTTGCTGGAAAAACTGGGCTTTAGCCTGCCAAAAGCTAAAGCTAGACCTATCTCTTTCACTATGCACAAAACTAAACTCACAGTGGGTACGAGACTTAAACATTAAAACAGAAACAATAAGCCTGCTGGAAAACAGGCTAGGTAAAACTCTTGGAGACATTGGCTTAGGCAGAGACTTTATGAATAAAACATCTCTAGCACATGAACTAGCAGAAAGAATCAACAAATGGGATCTCATTCTACTGAAAAGCTTCTGCACAGCCACAGAAGTCTCTGGTACTCCTAGAAGAAAACCAACAACATGGGAAAAAATCTTTACTAACTGTTTATCAGACAAAGGGCTATTATCGACAATATATAAAGAACTCAAACACATCAGCCTCCCCAAGTTTAAAGACCCATTTCAAAAATGGACATCTGAAATGAACAGACACTTCTCAGAGGCAGAAGTCAAAGCAGCCAAGAAACATATGAAGAAATGTTCAACATCACTGGTCATTCGAGAGATGCAAATGAAAACAACACTGAGATTTCATCTCACTCCACAAAGAATGGCTGCAATCACAAAATCAACCAATGATAAATGCTGGCGTGGCTGTGGGGAGAAAGGAACCCTTGTCCACTGTTGGTGGGATTGTAGACTTGTGCAACCATTGTGGAGATCTGTGTGGAGATTTCTCAGAAAACTAGGACCAGCGGTTCCATTTGACCTGGCTATCCCCCTGCTAGGAATATACCCAAAAGAATTTAAAAACTCACACTGGAAAGACAGATGTACACCATTGTTCATAGCAGTTCAGTTCGTGATGGCTCAATCTTGGAAACAACCCAAATGTCCATCAACTGGAGAGTGGATAAAGAAGATGTGGTTTTTTTATAAAATGGAGTATTACTCTGCCATAAAGAATGACAAGATCAATCCATTTAGGTGCAAATAGAGACCCCTGGAGGATATACTAATAAGTGAAATCAATAGATCACAGATAGACTATTACCGGATCTTCTCTTTGACATGAACACCTGTAGATGCAAATGAGCTTTAGAAAGTATGACAGCTTTTATAGAGTGCAAAATTTCTATAGGAAACTTGGTGTGGGAATGTGATGAGGGGAAGGAATAAATATGATACAGAAAGAAAATAAAAGAGCATGTATAAAGGGGGTGAGGAGGGGTGGGTGGGTAAGGATATGGGTAAAAATGAGAATTAACTTGTGTCATATACTGGTAGAAATTTCCCAATGTTATACATGATTTTGATTTGTATATAAATTGTACCAATAAAGAATTCAATTTATTTTTAAAAAGTAATTTTTAGCTATCCATCTATATCGTTATTTTTGGTTCACATTTCTTATCATCTTTTGTACAGAAATGATCTAAAATCACTATCATTAATCTTTCCAAACTCCTTTTTTAACCATTTGTAGTATGCTTGATAATTTTATTCCTTTTGGTAGTGATTTAGTTCCCCATAAATAATTGTATCAACAAGGACATATAATTATATTATTGGTAGGAAACTACTCACTAACTGTCCTGCACAGGGTATTCTGAGCCTGATTAGGAGCCCTTTTCAACTCAACATCACTGCTCCCTTGAAGGCTATTAGTTCAGAGAAGGGAAAGGAGCAGCTTGGCTTGGTTCACCGAGCTCTTCTATGAAGCATCACCAACACATTCTACTGCTCTCTGGCCCAACTTTTCTGGCCTTCATCTCAAAGCAATCTCTTTTCAACTAATCCCACCCTAGAAACCACTGCCTCAAGGTGTGAGGTAGAGGCTATGCCCTGGATACTATCACCTCAACCAGCCATTAATGCTGGATTATCAAGAAGTTTCCAGTAAACTCTGAAACTTCTGCTACTTTGTTGTGGTTATCCTAGGTATAGCAGGATAACCTCAGGCCCTAAGTTAACCTTAAGTATCTACATCACTTCTTTTTGTAGTTCTCTCTTGTTATTCAATTATTTAAGGTATATCCTTTCATGACAAAGTTGACCCTGATGCTCAGCTCTTAGGAAAATTGTTTTGTTAGCACTTATACCTTCCTTTTATTTCCTTGTCTGACAAAAAAACAAGTCTTTGCAGAGGGCTGGCTACATTAGAACTTCAGTCTGTGGTCAATGCAAAGCTAATGCTGACTATAGCACAGTGCTGGACTCTACAGCCTTTTCCCCCTCTCCTTACCTCCTCCCTCACCTGTTCCAAAAGAAAAGAAAGTAGAAGTCTTGGTTCAATTCTATCATGAGTTTTCATTTTGGTGGTGAAAAAAATTGGTGTTTTGAATAATCCAGTTTTAGATTTGTGATAACTTTAAATACAATATGAAGGGCTAGGAAATAATTTTGAATAAAAATATTTATGGAGAACTCTGAGATTACCTATTCTAACTGATGTTAAATCTGCCCCATTATTGTCTTCCTATCAGGAAAAAAATGTCTATTTCTGGGTTGGTTGTAATGATTGGAAAGAGACTCAAAATTCTGTATCCTCAGAAGTAGTATTAAATTTAAAATATTAGGCATACTTCTAAAAGTCCATTTTTTAGAAAGACCAAAGACTTTTCTCTAACAACACACTAGAAATAATAGTACAAAAAATTGTTTTACTTTGAAAAACAAAATTTAAAAATTACTTACCCAGGGATATGGGTAAAAATCAGAATTAACTTGTGTCATATACTGATACAAAGTTCCCAATGTTATATGTGATTTTGAGATGTATATAAATTGTACCAATAAAGAATTCAATTTAAAAAATTACTTACCCAAAGATTACTTTTCTTCTGTGATATTAAAGATGAAAGTATCAACATTAAGAATTTTGTGGAAGTTTTAAAAATACCCAAAATGTGAACATCACCTCTGAGAGATTTTCATGTTTCTTCTTTTTTTATATCTTCTAGATATAAATCAAGGATACACATTACTCTGAAAATTATAATCTGTCAATTCCATTATAATAGAAGTTATAATGACATTTGCTGTTTTGAGAATTCATTCTCAACTTTTTGGATGATAAAGTGACTCGTACTGTGTTTCTTTTCTCACCCATATTCCCAAGGAATTAGAATCAAGACATTTGCACTTGAGTTCCTCAGACACCACTTTTCGAGGTCTTTAGTGTGACACATATTTTAGAAACCAGTTTATGAGAAAGCAATTTAGGAGAAAAATTACAGGGAATGGAGAGATGATAAAGAAAAACACCTGCAAAAATAATTTAGCTTAATGAGAAGTGACCTGTGTCATATATTGGTACAAATTCCCCAGTGTTGTGTGTGATTGTGAGCTGTGTATATAATGTACCAATAAAGTTTACTGAATAATGCAAAAACAAAATTTGCCTTGATTACATGAACCTGAGAGCTTACATTTTAAGTTGCATTCACCTACCAAATCTCTCCATTTGTCAAAAAGGCAAGCCAAAACAATTTTCACTAAATCTACTCTCCAAAAACACCCATGGGTGAAGACAGGAGCAAGAATTCTGACTGAAGGTTACACTTGGGGCAAGAGAGAGAGAGAGAGAGAGAGAGAGAGAGAGAGAGAGAGAGAGAGAGAGAGAGAGAGAGAGAGAATATTTTGCTGTCTGTGCCCAGATCCCGTTACCACAAACCTTCACTAGAATAGTGGAGTAAACCCAAGAATCAGCCAACTCTGGGAAAGACCTCAGCTCAACATTCTATTGCTAGCAAAATCATGGAAATTTTTATTTAATCTCTTCTCCCAAAGGGTTATTGCAGTTGTCCCACAGTTCCCCGAGGGTGCTATGAGAAAGACATGTCCTGCACGTAGTTTGCCTCCCCAAGCTCAGCAGACATTGCTTTCAAAGAATACAGATAAGAAACAATATCTCACCAGCCTCCAATTTCAAGAATATGAGTGTTAAGGATCAGGCTTTAGAGCCCATAATCCAAGAAGAGGAAATGAAAAAAAGCAATAAAAAAAAGACCTTGCCTAATGTTGCCTCAGAGAGTTCAGTTAATATTTTTGAGAAATATTTTGCACAAAAGTATTTTCTTTCCAAATGAGAAGAAATCTTACCGTCTTTGAATTAATATCTTCTGAGGAAATATGCATGTGAAATCAGAAGATAAAAGCTGCTATTCTTAAAGTTTTTGTTAGCAACCTGTTTCAATCTGATGATTAATGATTAGAGATAACAGTATTTTAATGATTTAGTGACTGATTTCACTATTTGAGAAGGTTCTTTGATGTGATGGTGGGCTTTAATTTTTTTTTTGTTTGAGATGTTTGATTATTCCAACAGATGAAAGTTAGGTTGGTCCATATTATATTTTACCTCAGAATTGCTGTAAGAATTATGAACATCCAATCATTGTGTGACAGCTGAGGCAGAGGATCATCTTGATTGGTTTTTGGATCTGACCAAGAGGTTGTATCTGGATGCATCATAGTGGCTCATGGAGGCTTAACCTTGAATGTTATATACACTTCCCAGCCCTTTCCTCTCAAGCACTGTTCCCCTGCTCTACCTTCCCACTACCATGAATTAAGTAAGT
Source organism: Thryonomys swinderianus (assembly GCA_004025085.1). Lineage (NCBI taxonomy): Eukaryota > Metazoa > Chordata > Mammalia > Rodentia > Thryonomyidae > Thryonomys > Thryonomys swinderianus. Next base: position 21,549 of record PVIC010026049.1, read on the forward strand.
ATTTTTGCTTCACCGCATTTTACCACCATGATGTTCCACCCTGGAGGTAGCAGAACACAGTCTAACTCTTCTGAAACCATGAGGTAAATTAAACCTTTCCTCCTTTAAATTGTGGGTGTTGGGTATTGTGCCCAGTGAGGGGAAAACTGACTGATAGACATTATAAATAATGAAGTTAAGGTCTGGAGATTTAGCTCAGTTGTTCCAGTGCCTGCCTCACAAGCGCAAGGTCCTGAGTTCTATCCAGGCAACCACATAAAATGCTGGGTGTGGTGGCTCATGCCCACCAGCAATCAATACCACATACCACAGTGCCCGGCATGGTGGCTCACGTCTGTAATCCCAGCATTCGGGAGACAGAGGCAGGAGGATTGCTGAGTTCCAGGTTTGCCTGGGCTACATAGTGAGCTCAGGGCCAGCCTGAACTACAAAGCGAGACCCTGTCTCAAAAAAAAAAAAAAAAAAAAAAATGAAGTTAAAAAGTCAAAAAATTGTTAAAATATTTCAAAATATTAGAAGAACTAGAGTGAATTTTTCCATCAATACCCAGAAGCTTGGCATCATGAGGAAATTTTTGACATTATAGACATTGGCAAATAAGTCATAAAAAAAATTCTCCAAACCGCTGTTTGGCAGAATAAGAGGTTATGTCTATGCAATTCTTCAATAGATGGGACAAGAACCATCATCAATCAATGAGTCATTTTATCACAACAACACCCAACAATAAGATGGATGTATCTTTTGTTTTTTCACTGCATTTACTAGTTGGCTTGGCATCTTTCACATGCTCCAAAAGTCAGGGGAACTGAGCAAGAAAACCTGGGAACACAAACAAAAATACTGAGTCATTTTTGGAATGATTTACATGTGAGAAGTAGATCAGTAGCTTCCTCATATCAGGCTAGATTAGCATAGATATAAAAGCCATGCATCAAAGGTATTATTCACACAGACATAAATTTAACATGAGGAATATCACATATTTTGTTGTTGTTGTTCTTCCCTCCAAGAAATACCAAACTGAACTTGATGAATAGAAAGCTTTGCAGGATATTCTGTTCTTCCACCTTTCTCTTATCATTTCACCAAAAAGCCACTTCTGCTCTCATAAACACTCTCATTCTATTCATGTCATTACAGAAGAGTGGTGCATGCTGTTACTTTTCATTAAGCAAGAGACATGAGCTGCTCTTAGGAGGGCTTCAAAATTTATTATGGTGCCAAAGATAAAAATTATGTGAGGTCTAAAGGCTCTAGAGGGAGATAGGTCTTCAGAGCTGATGTCCTTCCTTGCTGTGGAAAGATAGGAATCTGCACTGTGCACTACAACTCCCATCAGAAGCAGCTCTAGTGAGGGGAGACTCTGGGTTTGAGCTTTTGCAATAGTTATTCTCATTGATCATTGTAAGAAATAAAAGCAAGTGTATATGTACTCTGGTTTCCACTGGCTCTCATCCATAGATAGAAGGGTCTTTGATCTTCAAAAAATGTTAATTGAATCATTTTTCTCTTCACAGTTGAATGAAAATAAATATAAATTGGAAGATATATGTGGACCTGATGACATAGTTGAACAAGCCAGGTGAGCTTATGAACACAACCAAAAAGTGGTCAAACTGTGTTGGTTGGATTTTCATCACTGTAACCCACTAGTAATAGACAGTAAAAACACCCTGAAGGAAAGAAAGGTTTATTTCGGCTCACAGTTTCACAGTTCTCAGCCCACTGTTGGCTTGTTCCATCGTTGTGGGTCTGAGGGGAAGGCGTATTGTAGGAAAGCTACTCATCTCATGGCAGCAAAGAAGTGGAAAGACAAGGGGAAGCCACAAAGGAAGAGGCCATGACAAGATGTGCCCATGAAAGGCATACCCCACGGTGACGTACCCTCCAGCTGGGCCCCTTCTACCAAAGGCCCATTCAGCGTTCAGTCAGGAACTCGCTCAGGGGTCAATCCCTGATGAAGTCGCTGCCCTCTAGACTACATCACCTAACTCGGCCCCACTTGTGAATGCTGATGCCCCGGGGATCACGCCCTTGCTACATGAGTCTCTGGGGCACACAGTGCATTTAAACCATAGAAAAATAATGAACTAAAAGAAATCATCTCCCTTACTCAATAGAGTTGCCAATAATACACTAAATTCTACTCCTTGACTTTAATGCACAGGCAAATATACACACACAAACACAGACTTGTAGGCACACAAAGTCTTTCTTTGAAATGATGTTTGTTTTTAATGATTGTCTTATTTTAAAATAATTTAGATTTGCAGATGTCTGTAAAGACAGCACAGAGAGTTCTTACATAGTAGGCTTTACCACTTTCCCCTACTAAATAATTTGATTTTACCCTGACACATTTTCAAAACTTAGAAAACAACATTCTTGCATTACAATTAACTAAAATCCAGACTTTATTCAAATTTCAGCAGCTTTTCCAGTAATATCAGATTTCTGTCTCAGTATCCAATTCACGATCCCACATTTCATTTACCGACCATGTGTCCTTTGTTCCTCTTGTCTCACAGTTCTTCAATCTTTGTTTTTAATGACCCTGAAGTTTTCAGGAGTACTGATCAGGTATTTTATAAGGTGCCGTTGTCTAATGTTTTTCTCATGATTAGGCTGAGGGTATAACTCTTTGGAATGATTAAAGGGAGCATACTTTTCTAATCAAATCATAGCAGGAAAACATGATATGTGCATGACTTATCACAGGAAATATTGACCTCAGTGGCTTACTTAATTAAAGCATTGTTTGCCATATTTCTTTAATGTTAGGTTGCTATTTTCCCTGTCCCATATGCTATTCCTTGGAAGCAAGGCCTCATGCAAAACTGAGGGAAAAAGAAGTTATATTTTACCTCCTGTAGACAGGACTCTGTACAGGGCAAATATCTGAAAAATTTCTGTTGCAAAGATTTGTCTCCATGCCCCCAATTCACTTCTTCAGACATTCATATGTTATCACTATACATGTGTGGGTGGTATTTGTATTTTAGGTTATAATCTACCCTACATTATTTTTTTGTTGTTGCTCAAATTGTTCCAGGTTTCATGATAAAGATCTCTTTTGGGTTTCCTATAGAAATATTCCACTCTATAAAAGCTGTCCTACTTTCTAGAACTCATTTGCATCTACAGGTGTTCATGCCAAAGAGAAGATCCGGAAATTGTCTCTGTGATCTATTGATTTCACTTATTAGTATATCCTCCAGATGTCTCCATTTGCACCTAAATGGATCGATCTTGTCATTCTTTATGGCAGAGTAATACTCCATTTTGTAAAAAAACCACATCTTCTTTATCCACTCTCCAGTTGATGGACATTTGGGTTGTTTCCAAGATTGAG
>PVIC010026050.1:0-24791 GCA_004025085.1 Thryonomys swinderianus
TAGTCTTGATTATTTTTTAATGAAATACTTTAATTCTCAGAGTTTGCAATTGAACGTTTTCAATTACAGTGTACTATATCATTCTGTTAGGGAAAAGGAAAAAGAAATAGAGGAACAAGCTCACTGAACAGGGTTATTTCAGAATAAACCTAAGAGACACCACTCTTGCACAACAGCCCAGACCAGCTACTCTCGTACAGGCTATAAATTTTCTTATAGGGTCATGGGCAGGGGAGGGGGATTTCAGTGAAAATGAGTTGTGGTTACTGGCTGGGGACAAGGCTTGAGAAAGCACAGGGCTGAATACTTGTTACTTACAGTTACTGGTTAAATATTCAGGGCTGAATAATGGGAATTTTGGATTGTAATTATGGTTACTGAGACTTATCAACCATAATTATATATTTCTAGCAGGTATACAGCACAGGAGGGGTGAGATAGGGAAGAGGTTTAATGTGATCCTTCTTCAGCCCAGAATGGCAGCAGTCAGATTCATTCTCATTCAGTGGGGAAAGAATGATCTTTAATAAATTGATCTGGGACAGCTGAGTTCCCGTGTGCAAAAGAATGAGTTTACCATATACAAAAAGTAACTAAACAATGCTGGGCATGGTGGTTCACACCTGTAATCCCAGCACTCAGGAGGCAGAGGCAGGAGGACTGCTAAGTTCAAGTCTTGCCTGGGCTACATAGTGAGCTCAGGGCCAGCCTGAACTACAAAGTGAGACCCTGTCTCAAAAAAAAAAAAAAAAAAGTAACTCAAGGGCCAGGGATTTAGCTCAGTGGTTCCAGCATCTGCCTTGCAACTGCGAGGTTCTGGTACTCTGGTACTCTCCCCCAAAAAGACACTATTAGAAAACTACCATTTGATTCAAAAAAATCATTCATTATTCATAGATGAGTAAGGGTTCCATAAATGTTCTTCTTGTTTCACTTTCATCTTACTCCAATTAAAATATTATCCAGTGTTCATGACTGGACTACACTAAGAGTGTGTAGTTAAATACCAGCACACTGCTGGCTGGACAGCAAAGGTCCCTCAAATTCAGCATCTCTTACCATTTTACATGTTTAAGGTTTGAATGTCACAAGCAAATGAATGGACAAAACATTTGAATCATAAACTGTGGTTTTCCACAGTTTAACACTGCCTCCCTGGATATCTAGGCAACTGTTTTCCATGATATGGCAGAGTAAAGATGGGCAGTGAGGATGTATGAAACACGTGTCATCAGTTTAGCAAAGAAAAAGCCCTTTTCTCAGAGTCCTAACAAGGCACTGTGGTATACCTGCCTGCTTTGGGGGTAAAGAAGAGCCAACAGAACTAAGATACAAGAAGAGACTTGTCAGGTTCCTCTCCCTATCTGGGCCAACATCAGTGGGGCAGGCAAACAAGCCATGTCTTGTTTTTGGACTTTTCTTTTCTTTACATTCTTCTCCCTGAGGCACTGAAGAGATTTCAAGGTTTCTCTCTGTCAGGAATTAAACAGAAGCCTGGCCTCATGAAAGTCAGGTTTGAACTTGGTTTCCAAATCTAAAACTCTCTTCTTGGCCTCAATCACTTGGAATACCACTTCAACCTTATCTTATTTACCCAGAGTCTTCCTGGGAGGTGAGCCAAGGATTAATAATAATAGACCTTTACTTTTACATCCAGCCCCTTACAATTTACAAGGCCTTTGTGCATGCACAATCCTGTGTGAGCTCCATAATAGCCTGTATCATCAGTAGGAAAGGAATTTTATAGATGAGGGAAATGAGGCTCAAAAAAATCAGAGAGCCTAAATTCACATACAGATCTAGGTCTATTATTCACACTGCTTATTAGTAACTAAAAACTGCCATTTATATGGACTCACAGATCTCATTGCACTGAATAACACATTTTCATTTAATCTTTATAACAAACAGCCCTTTGAAGTTGATGCTAACCTCTCCATTTAATAAATAAGAAGCCAAAGTTCAGAAAGTTTAAGGAAGTTGTCCTGGAGCACAAAGCACCAATATCAGATCAAGAATTTAAACACAGGGCCGGAGGGTTAGCTCAGTGGTTCCGGCGCCTGCCTCGCGAGCACAAGGACATGAGTTCGATCCCCCGTAACCACATATAATGCTGGGCGTGGAGACTCACGCCCACCAACAATCGACACCGCATACCACAATGCCGGAGGTGGTGGCTCACGCCTGTAATCCCAGCACTCGGGAGGTAGAGACAGGAGGATTGCTGGGTTCGCGGCGACTTGCCTGGGCACCATAGTGAGCTCAGGGCCAGCCTGAACTACAAAGCGAGACCCTGTCTCCAAAAAAAAAAAACAAAAAAAAAAAGAATTTAAACACAGATCCATGGATTTTGAATCAGGGGAAGGACCTGGACCAACTTATATTCATTGTCACTCTTGCGACATCTGAGAAGAGTAATTTGAAATGGAAGCTCAGGGAAGTGAACTAGATAAGCCTAAGGCAATGGCAGTGGAGGGGGACAACTCTTAAGTGGATGAATTTGAATTGTGTGCCAGATACTATCCTACACACTGTAAAACACCTCATCACCCAGTGACATGGGGATTTTACATATTTTACAAATGAAGAAGCTGAGGCTGAGAGAAGTTCAGCTTGTAGGTCATACTTCCCTCCATTAAGTAGTGATGTGTCAGAGAGAAACTGATATTCCTAGAACCCACAGTAGGAGTCAGGATGATTTGCATGATAAAACCCTGTCTGAAAGGGCACCTTCTTCCCAGGTGAAAGAGATCAATCTAGATAGGGGCTTTGTGGGGTTAGAGGTTATGTCTGTTAGAAAACTGTGTGTGACTAGCACATTGTCAGGCCATCAGATTCCCTGGGAGCTTCCTATGCTGGGGCAACATAAAAAACTGACTTAGGCTATTAAGAAGTGTAACTGTAGATTGAGCGGAGAAGACTCCTTCCAGAGGGTTGAATAGAACAAGAGCCCTACTTCACAGCTGAGAAAACCAAAACCTGAAGTCCAGGGCAAGGAATGGGCTTGGCAGATGACAGAGGCAAACTTGTAGCTAGAATCAGGTCTCCTGACTCCTAGCCTGTAATTCTTACAGAACTGAATCGTGCCCTCTCTTTGCTGCTTATCAAATTCTAGTTGAGGAAACTTTTTGAATAAGGATGGGACAAATATCACTTCTACTCCTAGGAGGGTCTTTGCAGAAACACTGTTAACAGATTCTTCCCATGTAAAGTAGGCCTAATGTCATCTGCTTCCGGGAGGGGTCAGCTGGAGTTGCCCTCCAAATTCAGGGCTCCTGGTCCTTCCCCTTTGTGTGGCCCTCCTCTCTGAGTACTCTCAACTCTCTCATTTAAAAAAAATTATTGGACACAAGTTAATTCTTATTTTTACCCATATCCATATACTGGTACAAATTCCCCAATGTTATATGTGATTTTGAGATGTATATAAATTGTACCAATAAAGAATTCAGTTAAAGAAAATTATTGGGCTGGAGATTTAGCTCAGTGGTTCCAGCGCCTGCCTCACAAGCACAAAGCCCTGAGTTCGATCCTGGTAATCACATACAATGCTGGGCGTGGTGACTCACACCCACCAGCAATCAATACCACATACCACAGTGCCAGGCGTGGTGGCTCACACCTGTAATCCCAGCACTCAGGAGGCAGAGACAGGAGGATTGCTGAGTTCAAGGCCTGCCTAGGCTACATAGTAAGCTCAGGGCCAGCCTGAACTACAAAGCAAGACTCTGTCTCAAAAAAAAAAAAAAAATTATTTTTGCTTAAAAGCATGGTTTTGCCCCCAGTGTAGTGATGCACACCTATAATCCCAGAACTCTGGGAGGCTGAGGCAAGAGGATCACAAATTTGAGTCCAGCCTTGCAGGCTTATCAATTTAGTGAGACCCTGTCTCAAAATAAAAAGAAACTAGGGGTCGGGCGTAGTGGCTCACACCTGTAATCCCAGCACTCGGGAGACAGAGACAGGAGGATTGCTGAGTTCGAGGTTTGCCTGGGCTACATAGTAAGCTCAGAGCCAGTCTGAACTACAAAGTGAGACCCTGTCTCAAAAAAAAAAAAAAAAAAAAAAAAAGAAACTAGAGGATGTAGTTTAAGATAGAAGCCTTGAGTTCATTCCCTAGGACTTGCTGTCTTTGATCCATGGGGTCAGAATTTTACTAGTTACCACAGTTCTGGGCCCTGGCACAGTAAGTTCAACAGAACTCCAGGATACCTAGTAAGAACAGACTCACTAGGAGGAATGTCCTACATTATGGGTGCTTCCTGCCTTTCTTCTTCCTTCTTCTACTTTGTTCACCTAGAGTCTGAAGTGATGACCTGACTCCCAGGGTCCAGGTTCATTTCCTTCTCAGCATTCACAGGAGGAGCTCCAGGCCCCACACCTGCTCTTTATACTTGTGTTGTTTCCAAACCCCAGCCGTCTTACTGTTTTACAATATCTCCTCCTGAGATGCTACTGAAAGAGCAAGAGCTGTGGAGTAAGTAGACTTGAGTTGGAATCTTGCCCCTGACATCTCACCAGCCTTGTGACCTCGAGCATCTCCCTCTTCCACCCTCAGATTTCTCTCTGTAATCATTACTTCAGGCTGTGAAGATTAGAAAAAAATTCTATAAAACACTCATGGAATAAAAGCATGTAAAAGGCCGGATATTGGGCTCAGTGGTTCCGGCACCTGCTTTGCAAGCACAATGGTCCTGAGTTTGATCCCCGGTAACCACATACAATGCTGGGCGTGGTGACTCACGCCTGTTATCCCAGCACTGATAGGCAGAGGTAGGAGGATTGCTGAGTTCGAGGCTTGCCTGGGCTACATAGTGAGTGAGTTCAGGACCAACCTGAACTACAAAGCAAGACCCTGTCTCAAAAAAAAAAGAAAAAGCATGTAAAATTCTTGTCACTTAAGAAAAAAAAACTCATTAGAAATAAAATATTGAGAGCAGTCCTTGTTTCTGCCTTTGAGTTTGTTTGTTTTCTAGAACTGGGATCAAACTCAGGACCTTGGATTTGCCAGGCAGGCAGTGGTACCACTGAATTCCCCAGCCTCCTTCCTCAGAGTTTTTCAAATGTGATACTAACAGTTTATTTTCTAAAAGCCAAAAAAGCATAGTCTTTTCTTCCTTCCACATGCTTAATGTGTATGTTCCCAATATATTTTTATTATAATTATATTTTATTATCATTACAATGGTTGATTGTAAACCCAGTGAATCTACTCAGGAAGTTCAAAAATAGAAAACTGATTTAGAAATCTCTCTTGCTTAATAATATTTAGTAACTTCTCAAAGCCAAATTTATAGTCATACAGGGTTCTGCTACTGCCTACTGGGATTGACCCAAAGGAGTGATTACATCCCCAACCCTTTTTATATTCATTTTGAGACAGAGTCATATTAAGTTTCCCAGATTAGGCTTGAATTTGTGATCTTTCTACCTTAGCCTCCTGAGTAACTAGGATTAAAGGCAAAAGTTATCATCCCCACTTCATTTAGGGTCCTTACCATTCTGATTCCACCTGTTTTTGTAGTCCAGAATCTTTGGTGTAAGAAAATAGCATGCACACACACGTAGGATTTGGTATTCCACTTTAGCTACTTAACCTATGCACTAGTAATTTATTCCTTACAGATAAAAGGTTATGATAGTACTGATTATTGCAGTTACTGTTTGTTTGCTTGGTTCATTTTTGGGTGTTTTTTTTTTTTTTTTTTTTTTTTTTTGAGACAAGGTCTCACTTTGTAGTTCAGGCTGACTGAGCTCACTATGTAGCCCAGGCAAGCCTCAAACTCAGCAATCCTCCTGTCTCTGCCTCCCAAATGCTGGGATTACAGACGTGAGCCACCACGCTACCAGGCATTGTGGTGTGTGGTACTGATTGCTGGTAGGCATGAGTCACCATGCCCTGTATTGTTGTATATGGTTACTGGGGATCAAACCAGGGACCTTGTACTTGCTAGGCAAGAACTTGAACAGTGCCAGAACCACTGAGCTAAATCTCTGGCTCCAGTTGGTTCGTTTTTGAAACAGGGTCTCACTGTATAGTCTGGGCTGACCCCAAATTTGCCATCTTCTTGCCTGATGCCCGAAGTGGAGTGTTAGAATTATAGGCATGTACCACCACACCTGGCTTATGGGAGTTATGTGTTGTTTTCTAGTGTGTAAAAATTTGACAAACATCTAATTAAACTTAACAAGAGCTCAAAAAGTAGGTGCTTTTACTTGCATGTGAGAAAAACTTAAAGAATTAAATAACTATCAAATATAAATTATCAAATGTAACAGATTTAAACCCAGGTCTAGCTGCCAACACAGTGCATAATATTATCCATTGTACACATAGCCTCCCTGGAGTCTATGTGTTTGAAAGGACTTTGTTCACAGTAAAGGGCTGTGAAAATTGGCTATTAATCACTGTCATCACCTCCTTCTTCCCTGGGTCCAAGGCTCTGATTACCCAGAGCAATTTACCATTCTCAAAGGCACTTTTACAACTCTGCCTTTGCCCATCTAGTTCTCTGCCTCAAGTGTTCTTGTTTACCTCTCAAAATATCCTTCTCAAGAGCCAGGTAGAAGATTACCTACTCTGTGAAGTTGCCTAACACTCTGACATATCCCTTCCCTCTTCATAGGCATTAAGACTTTTCTATTCTTGTCTCCTTGTTCCTTTCCCCTGGATAATGTTTGTAGATAATTTTTAACTCATTATTCATAAATAACTTAAGGTCAGTGAAACCAACCAGGGTAATTGTCTTACCAAAAGGTCTTCAATTATGGCAAGAAAAATGCAACAGTGGTGAAACTGTGGCATGCGTGCCACAGGGACTGTTTGTATCATCGAAAGGTCTAAAAGGTTTGCTGTGACTGAGGGACAGAGACAGGACAAGTCATATCCAACAAGTGGCACAGCGGTCATAAAGAAGCAGCTGGAGAAGAGATAATTACAATACAGAGCTAATATTTGCATGTTTACAAAGTCTTCTACATATGCTACCTATGAGCATTCTGATCCACATTTTAAAAATGAATGGGAGAATAGAATTTTCCAAACCCCAGAATCTTTTCAGTACACTGGATCTATTAGATGCAGTGATTTCAAGAATCCAACAGAGAGGCTTTGTGATTTGCCTTTGAAATTAACTCCCTCATTTCTTCAAAATGCATGAAATATTATCTTAGGAACTTCACTCTACCACCCACACCCAGGGTAGGTCTTCTTTCTTCAGTGAGTCCATCATTCACACCCAGAAAAATCACTTGGCTATTCCAGAATCATATATACATAATCCAGTATCACACTGGATATTTTAGTTATTCTTCTCATTGCTGAGTCAAAATACTTGACACCCAAAGTTAAAAGAGCCGAAGTTTATTGTAGCTCACAGTTTATACAAGTTTTACTTCATAGTAGGCTGGCTCCAAGGCAGTAGCATGGCAAAAGGGCATCACAGAGGAGAAACAGTTCACGGCAGGCAGAAGGTAGCAACATCAAAATAGCAAAACAGCACCAGCCTGCCTTTCCCTTTTATCCCTTCCAAGATCCCTATCCTTGAGTGGTGCCACTCATATCTACACCCCAGAACTGTGCCAAACCAATCAGTGGACTAATGTAATAATCACAAACCCTTAATCTCAGCATCGTACATCCTAGATCCAGCTACCTCTGAAAAGCCCCACCCATCTAGATATAGGCCATTACACAGACCCATGATCTAGTCACCCCCAAAAGCCCCACCTATTAAAACATGAGGCTTTGGGAACATTTAGAATGAGCCATACCAGTAATCACACACTAAAAATCCTTGGTCAATTGTATATTATTTCTGTCATCCCTATTTTGCAGATGAGGAAACTGATGTACAGAGAGAGATTAAATAACTTTCCAAAAGTCACACATGTAAGAAGCACAGAAGTAATCTGGCTCCAAAGTACATCATGTTAACCAGATCACTTTTTCTCACTCCTTGACAGTTCTTTCTTTACCTCACATATTAGAGTTTCCATAGGACTCATTCTTTGACCCTCCTCTCCTCTCACTCAGGACATTTTTACTATTTTAGTTTTATATTTTCTGTCTGTATACATTGTGAACCTTGGACTGGTATGGCCAGCTGTCTTTTCAAATTTTCTACTGTAATGTATCAGAGATACCTCAAATGTAACATGTTCAAAATTAAACTCAGGATCTTCCCCCACAAATTTGCTTCCTCTCTAGAGTTCTGCCTGCCTATCCATAAATAGACTCATTTATCCATCTACTTGTTCATATCAAAAATCCAGGAGTTAGTGCCTTTGATGTCTTTAGCTCTCCCATCAAGTCAAGGCTTATTAATTCTATCTCCCAAATATTACTGAAATTCATTGTTACTTTATCTTCAGTACAACTGTGATAGCAGAAATCTACATAATTTCTCCTCTGTAAAATAACATTCTGATAATTTCACATTCAATTTTAAATTTTATCTTTTGGTGCTGGGAGTTGAACCTTGGGCTTTGTGCATGTACATACTACTAGCAACTAACCCAGAGCTTTTATACCGAGCTACATCACCAGCCCTTTTGGTATTTTATATTTTGACACAAAATCTCACTAGGTCCCTCAGTTGTCCAGGATGGGTTTGAACCTTCAGTCATTCTTTCTCAGCCTCCCAAAGTGTTGTGATTAAACATTTGAGCTCCAGGACTGGAGATTTAGCACAGTGGCTCTGGCGCCTGCTTAGCAAGCGCAAGGTCCCTGGTTTGATTCCCAGTAACCACATACAACCATACCAAGTGTGATGACTCACTCCCACCAGCAATCAGTATCACATACCACAAATGCCAGGCTTGGTGGCTCAAGCCTGTAACCCCAGCACTCAGGAGGCAGAGGCAAGAGGATTGCTGAGTTCAAGGCTTGCCTGAGCTACATAGTGAGCTCAGGGCCACCCTGAACTACAAAGCAAGACCCTGTCTCAAAAAAAAACCAAAACGATTTGAGCTCCAATGTCAGGCTCATGTCCACTTTTGATATCTTCAAACACAAGGGTTTTTTGTTGTTGTTGTTGTTGTTGTTGTTGTTAAATGCTACTCTGATTATTTTTTATTTTTCAGTACTGGAAATTGAACCCAGGGCCTCTCACATTCTAGGTGAGTGCTGTCTACAACAGAACTGCCTTCCTATTCTTTAAGTTTATTACTATTGTCATTATTATTATTTACAGTCCTGGGGACTGAATTCAGGGTTGCTTCACCATTGAGCTACACACCCAGCCCTTTTTTATTTCTTTTCTTTCTTTTGTTTAACTTTTTTTTTTTTTTTAAACAGGGTCTCCCTTTGTAGTTCAGGCTGGCCCTGAGCTCACTATATAGCCCAGGCAAGCCTTGAACTCAGCAATCCTCCTACCTCTGCCTCCTGAGTGCTGGTACTACAGGCTTGAGCCACCAAGCTCAGCCCTTTTTTATTTCTTGAGACAGGTCTCACTGAGTTTTCTGGACTGTCCTTGAAATTAAGATTCTCCTGCCTCAGCCTCTCAGGTAACTTGGATTACAAGACATGCACCATTGTACCATTACATAAAAATTGTGCATATTGGGCCAGAGATTTAGCTCAGTGGTTTGGGCACCTGCCTCACAAGTGCAAGGTCCTGAGTTTGATCCCAGTAACCACATACAATGCTGGGCGTGGTGACTCACACCCACCAGTCATCAATACCACATACCACATACCACAGTGCGGGGTGTGATGGCTCATGCCTGTCGTCCCAGCACTCAGGAGGCAGAGACAGGAGGATTGCTGAGTTTGAGGCTTGCTTGGCCTACATAGTGAGCTCAGGGCCAGCCTGAACTATAAAGCGAGACAGTTAAAAAAAAAATTGTGCATATTAATGCGGTAGCATGTAATGTCTGATACATGTATACAATGCACAATGTTTAAAGCAAGTTAAACATACTTGTCTTCTCATACATATTTTTCCCCTGATTTTAAATTCTTCAGAGGCTCCCCATTTCTCTCAAAGTAAACGCTAAATTCTCGGTATGGCCCATACAGTCAATCAGACCTGGTCCTTTCCTGACTCCTGGATCATTTCACTCTCCTCTCAGCCTTGCCGAGTACACTCCATTCCTATTTGTTTCTTCTAAAAGCCAACCTTCTCCTTCCTCTTTAGAATCTTAGTGCAGACCATTCCCTCTTGCTGGAAGACTTTTCCCTTAAACGCTGCCCCTGGCCAATTCTGCTGCTTTGAAATTCAGCTCAAATGTCCTTAGGATTCCCCTCCTTGACACTTGTCCTCAAATCTTCAGCTTGTGTATTTGAGATCCTGCCATTTTCCATGAGTTTTTGAGTTCCACCAGGAAGTTAATGCCAGGTAGCTTTTGTTGCTGTACAGAAAGTTGTGCTCAGCTCATTCCTGCTTTGTGGGGTCACAAGTCCCTGAAGCTGACCCTTCACCACACACAGTGACCTTTGAAACTGATTAGAACACAATGGAGTGGGGAAGAGCTTGTTACTAGGTACTGACTGGGTATAGTACTCTAAAGGGAGAGACTGTTTTCCTTGTTTTCTAACTCTACCCCAAACATAGTACCTGTCACAGAGTTAAACAAACCTGTTTGTGTTTAAATTCTACCCAAGGCACCTCTGAGCTGTGGGATTTTGTATGAGTTTCTCAACCTTTCTGATCCATATTTTCCTTATTAAAAATAAAGATAAGACTAGGACCCATTTCATTGTTGCTGTTGGAATGAAATACAATTAAAGATCAAAGCTATCTGATCTTAACTTAGATGATGATAAAAAAGTAAAGCAGATATCATACCTCTCTCTCTCTCTCTCTCTCTCTCTCTCTCTCTCTCTCTCTATATATATATATATATATATATATATATATATATATAAAATTACAAAATATTTTTTAGAACTGTTATCTCCCTGTGGAGGCCATGAGAATGTGACTTGCAACTGTCAACTAGAGGGAGTATAACTGACTAAGGTCCCAGAGGCTCTAAAATCCATCATCACATTTTTACTAAGGCCATGCCTCCCATTGTGTTTGGCAGAAATACTACGACAGACCCATTCCCAGGAGATGCAGAACTCCTCTGATGGTTGACTTTGGTTAAGGACTGCCCAGTAGTTTTGCCAAACCTTCCTCAAACCACTCAGCCTCTCTCACTATGTCTTTCTCTCAGGATCAGATTTGCATGGCAATCTGAGTACTATCTCAGCTTTTTCCTACTCTCTGCTTAATGAAATTATTTCATGATTAATCCCATCTTGGATTCTTTTAGTACCCAAACTAATACATCCTCCTTTTGATTAGGAGCAGTTAAACATAGTGAATATATGCTTTTTTGAGACAGGGTCTTACATAACTATGTAGCCCAGGCTAGCCTTGAACTCACAGTAATCCTGTCTCTGCCCACTAAGTGCTGGGATTACAAGTGTGAGGCACCACAACCAGCATTGTGGTATGTGGTGTCAGGGATCAAATTTGGGACCATGCACTTGCCAGGCAGACACCAGAACCACTGAGCTAAATCCCCGGCCCAATATATGCTTTTTTAAATGTTGGAATTCATAATAAATTGAGATAGTAAAACAGATGAAATATGAATATATTGTATCTCCTTATCTGTTAGATATCTGATACACCAAGTTTGTTTTCTCTAAAATCAAAGAATGAATTCTAAAAATGATAGAGGTTAAGAGTCGAAAATGTTTATTGAGAGGATAGCTCCTGAGAGGTAGGAAGGGTCCCAAATGTGTGGCTGGGGACCTCACTTTACAGGAAATTTTATATTATAAAATCCATGTGGGTACAATGTTGTGTACAGCTATGATAAACCAAGGTTACAAGAATAGTCACTTAGATAATAGTGATCTAATGGGGAAATAAGTCATGTAACAAGGGCACATGGAAAGAACAGACTTTCCTAGGAAATGATGAGTCCAGAGGTCTTGGTCACCTACCAGGGTAACTGATATCTGTCTATGTAGACTTCATTAGGCCCAGCATGTTATTTGCAGGGCTGGTTATTTTGGCTTGGTCTCCAACAGGTATGTCTCCAGCCACAGTTGTAATGCATTTTACCTCTGTCCTGACTCTCTCAAGGGGCTATCCCCATCTGACTGACTCCCTGTAATGTTTTTACTTAACTTAGCTATCTATAATAATAGTTATCTAAGTTTTACTTTGGAGAGGAACACCATGAAAGTTATGACTCCCATAAGTCATGGCTTATGACTCAGTCACTAACTACTGCTTTTTTTCTTCCACAGACGTTACTCCCAATAAATCTAATGCCTTTTTATCTTTGGATTAGTGTCTGGTTCCTGGAGGACCTGGAACTGACACAGCCATCCAAAAGGGTAGAATGTGTGGATCTGGAATGTACTCTGACTAGAAGTAGGAAGAGAAGCAGCCGTCAGAGTGGGTGAGAGGTTGTCTACAGGTATCAGCCCTACTTCCTTGTTTGTGTTTTGCCTCCAAAACAGGACTTTTAATGTGCCTTAAAGATCAGTATATGTCAACTTGAGAATTGATATAAGCCAAAATTAAACCATCTAATTGGGCAAGGCCACTAGTAACATAAAAAATGACTACATAGTTTAGTAAATTAGTTTTTGTGATTTTATACTGCTCTGGGTAGAGAACACAAAGCTGTGGAAAACTTGGCATATTGTCTTGGTTTTCACTCTGTTTTATTGAGCTCAAGCAATAGGTTTAAGGAAATGACTCTCACAACCAGCTGCCAAAAGAGTTCACTGTTGTGCTTTATTGCAACACACCAAATCATCCCTGAAACCTCAAAGGAAATGAAGAAAAAGTAGATAAAAGGCAGCATACTGCCAGTAGCAAGAGAAGAATCCTTTTACCCGGCATAGTTGTCAGACCAGGCAGGCCCTGGTGCAGCCAACCAGTACACTGATGGAAAGCAGTTTTACTGATGAAACCATGCAATACATAGACATTTCTGTGTTGTGTTTATTAAATTGTTTGCTCCAGCAGCTGGGATTAGGTTAGTACGGAGGTAGAATACTCCCAATCCACTGTAAGATCTAATCGGATAAAATGAACATTACAAGTTGTATACATCCTCTGGATTCTGGGTCCCTAAATTCAGGCACTACCAAGACAGCATAGCATTGGGAGACATTCATTCCACAAAACATATACAAGATATAAATTTCTGAGCCAGGATTTAGCTCAAGTGGTACCACACCTACCCTGGAAACACAAGGGCCCAAATTCGATCCCCAGTACCAACAATAACAAAAAAAGATAAAAATTTTCTATGCTCATTTTTATAAAAAGTCATGTCTTCACAATTTATTGTTTAGCTGTCTATAGAAAAGGATTTCTATTTCATTTCTTGCATATATTTTGCTTAATGGCATTCAGTCTGGAGAAATACCTGGCATCTGAAGACCAACCCCCACATTATACTTTACTGAACAAATTAGTTGAGAAAACTTAAGAGTTCTGTTTAGGTCTAAACCCCAAACTCATATTATTTTTTCTTCCTGGCCTTGAAGTTGTTACAAGCATCACTTTCTCAATCCCATGCAAAATGCTCTTTGAGAGAAATAGGTGCAACTAAGAAAACAGAAAAATGTCATTTTTGTGCAGAGCTGAAGCACAGGCCCTTCATAAGTGCTAAATAACAGCAGAAATGGTCCACCACTGATAGTGTGCTTAGAATTTACAGAATTGTACAGATTCGCAGATGATTGGAAAGACTATTAAGTCATTGAGTCCAGGGATTTTTCAAACATGTCAAGTTTTGAGCTCCTAAAAGTCACAGTGCTTTTTGAAAAACATCAGAGATTACTGACAGCTAGTTTCAGTATATAAATTAACAATAATTTCCCTAACAGACACAGCACAGTATAATGGGAAAGAAAAAATGTTAAAGTCAAACAGATCTGACTTTTCAATTCACTAACTTGTGACCTTGATAATTTTCTCTGCTACTAACGTATTATATGAAAAAGGGGAAAATTCTTGTTGTAGTAAAGAATTACTTTGATAAATTTGTATACAATATGTAATATTTGCCCCTTCATAAATGATAGCAGTAGATCCACAATTCCTTACACAAAATACTTGGAGCCACATTTGTTTTAGAATCAAAATTTTGTTTCTATTTTTAAAAATACAATATGGGGGCCGGAGATTTAGCTCAGTGGTTCTGGCATGTGCCTCGCAAGCGCAAGGCCCTGAGTTTGATCCCAGTAATCACATACAATGCTGAGCGTGGTGACTCAGGCCCATCAGCCATCAATACCACATACCACAGTGCCGGAAGTGGTGGCTCAGGCCTGTAATCCCGGCACTTGGGAGGCAGAGGCAGGACTGCTGAGTTCAAGGCTTGCCTGGGCTACATAGTGAGCTGAGGGCCAGCCTGAACTACAAAGCAAGACCCTGTCTCAAAAAAGGAAAAAAAAAAAAAAGACAATATGGATCATGTCATATAAATAATACCTCTGGCTGAGCCTAAGGCAGTACTCCATAATTCAGTATTTATGTTTTTGTAGGGTTCACACCAAATTCATTTTGAAATGAGTTAGGACATTTGGCTTCTGGATAAGGGATTGTAAACATGAATTACTTGAAAGTATAATGATTACCATATTTTAGGTTTCCATAGCTTAAGATTTTTTTTCTTGAAGTGCTGTGATTAAACTTAGGACCTTGTGCTCTACTTCTAAACTACATCCCCAGGACTCTTTGTGCTGATTTGTTTTAATAAAGGATGTTGTTGTTGCTCATCTGAATCTTTTACCAGTCAATACATCCATCCTGCAGCTGCCGCCAGTATTGGCAGATTACAGCACACAGCTGTCTCTTGTAGACTTGCTCTCAGTCATAGGCTATCTCTCTATCATGAGGGATGAGGGACAAGTCAATAGTTATCCGACAAGTTCCCTTGTCTCAAGACACTAATTTTAGGGTGCTGTTCTTTTTTCCAGAATCTCACTGAGAGTTCGCCTGAAACTGGTCTTGGACTCTACACTCTCTTAGTGTTCTCCACAACCATCAGGTTGATTCCAACACTCTGGCCTTGAACTCATGGTGATCTTCCTGCTTCAACCTCTTGAGTGCTGGGATTGTAGGTATGTGCTACCATGCCCCACACTCCTATTTTTCTTAATAGTAAACTGATAAATCTCTTAAACCAGAATCCCTATGTCTATCTGTTTTACTGCAGAATCTAACCTAAAACATTTAGTACCAAGACTAATTTTAGAAAGTAGACCTTAAGAATAGAATTCTAGAGATGGATCACACAAAGAGTATATGGCAGCCTGGTGGAAGGAATATGAGAATCCTTGGCATATTAGCTGTAATTGCAAAGACTTTCACTTCAGGTGTGTTGGGGTGGGATGCAGGAAGAAGGAAAGGAATGTTCGGTTTAGCTGGTGGGCTATCTTAGGCACTTGAGAGAAATATGGAGAACTATAGTAACTGGAATTGGGTATTATTAAAGTGCCAAACATGAAAGAAAACAATGGAGTTAAGCTACTACTAATGTAACTCTCTACATGAGAAAACCTAAGGCTCAAGAGGTTAAATATTACATTAGTAGTAAAGATCTGAATAGAGGTCTACTGCAGGGAGCCAGAATCTTTTGTTTTTCCCACAAATACTGTACTACCTTAATGCTATTTCCGTTATAGTCTGAAAATACCTTGATCTATTCCATCTCCTTCATTTAACATGAACTTCCCACTTGGAACCCCCAGCGACAATAAGGTCTTTAAAGCAATCCTTTTCATCTACAACCAGGACTTTTTTTTCTTTTTGCCATGCGGAAGATTGAAACCAGGACCTCACAAATGCAGGCAAATGCAACTCTACTACTGAGCTTTATCCCCAGATGAATCAGGAAATTCTTCAGAGGATATTCAAATATGCTCTCTCACTATGGAGTCATTTGGTTGCAAGAGACAGTTCTCAAGTTGACTGAATGTGGCAGAGGGACAAAAATCATACTGGCAAGTTAGCAACCCAGGTCAGAAAAGTAAAAGTAGCTAGGTATCATGGCAACAGGAATTAGGAATTACTTTTCTCAGTCTCTTCTCTCTTTGGGACTATTATAATTTCTGCTCATTCTTAGCAGTTTCTAGAACACAAACAGTCCACAACATTAATACTGTAAAGCGGTGGTGAACCTATTCCATGTGCTACAGTGGGCTCTTTGCACCATCAAAAGCTCTGAAAGTTGCATCATCACTTCTCCAAGGTCTTCCTACATCACCAGTTCCAGGACTCATTAACACTTGAGTCAGTTTATTTATTTTTTGGGGTGGTTCAGAGAATACAACTCAGGATCTTCTGTTTGCATTGCAGAGAGTGGCGCCACTGAGCCAAATCCCCAGTCCATCTTTTTTTTTTTTGAGAAGGTCTCCCTTTGTAGTTCAGGCTGGCCCTGAGCTCACTACGTAGCCCAGGCAAGCTTCAAACTCAGCAATCCTCCTGCCTCTGCCTCCTGAGTGCTGGGATTACAGGCATGAGCCACCATACCCAGCATTTTTTTTTTTTAACTGTAAGACTCTTTGAAATAAATGGATTGGCCTACTCTCTGGATTGGATCTTGGTTAAATGTACTGAGCTTAGTCTAATCACCTATGACTGAGGTAGAGTCACAACCTGAAAACACAACTCTTTAGGCTTCTGTTTTGGGAGAAGTGCTGGGAACTGAAACCGAGGCAAAGTTCATGTTTTGTCATTGAGCTATACTCTCTTCTCCTAGCTAGGCCCTTTAAGAAGTATCTGTGGATCAGTAACAATTTCAGAGTATATAAGCTTGGCTTAATATGCTGTGGTAACAACCCTGTCTAGAAAGTTTATTCTGTAACATCTTTAAAGAGACTATAGCACTTACTTTGTCTTTTGATATATTTTAACAAATACTACTTGATAACAACTGTAATACTACAAAGGTAGGAATTGATACCTATTTTACAGAACTAGTCTCAAGGTCTCTGAACATTGGAACCTGGGGAATGACTTGATGTTGAGTGAGATAACACTTGTGATAGGGTACACTTTTCTACACTTGGCTGATCTCTTCAACTTGGGGCCCCTGGAGACATGTCAACAAATTTGTGTGTGTATGATATATATAAAAAACTTGACATTCATTCATCTTTTATCTTTACCTTAACCATTTAGAAGATTCCAAGGAACCTTGTTTACAGAGGAAACCGAGGCTCAGAGGTCCTATTGATAGGGCATCAGTCATACCATAGTCTATAAAAATGGCACCTTCTGAACACAACATATACAAATGATGGCTCTTAAGAGTTGTGCAGCCAGGCATGGTGGCTCACGCCTATAATCCCAGCACTCGGAGGCAGAGGCAGGAGGATTGCTGAGTTCGAGGCTTGCCTGGGCTACATAGTAAGCTCAGGGCCAGCACGAACTATAAAGCGAGACCCTGTCTCAAAAAAAAAAAGAGTTGTGCACTACACCAGTTCTGGTGAAAAGGTTGGAACATAATAGGTAGAGAAGTTGATCTTTACCTTAAAACCTGTGGTTTCCTTTTTCTATCAAACTACTGCTTATCATGACATCTTACTTATGGGTGTGTAATGTATTTAGGGCTAAATGTTAAATTAAAATGAAAAACAAGTCAAAAATGTCCCAGATAAGAGTTTTTCATAAGAACATGGTAGACTTTTTAAAATGAATTTAATGGAATACTATATGCACTAACGTGTTTGTTTTTTTTTTTTTTTTTTTTGAGACAGGGTCTTGCTTAGTAGTTCAGGCTGGGCCTGAGCTCACTATGTAGCCCAGACAAACCTTGAACTCAGCAATCCTTTTGCCTCTGCTTCCCAAATGCTGGTATTACAGGTGTGAGCCACCACGCCTAGCACTGTGGTATGTGGTACTGATTGCTGGTGGGTGTGAGTCACCATGCCTGGTATTGTTGTATGTGGTTGCAAGGATTGAACCAGGGACCTGGCGCTTGCTAGGCAGGTGCCAGAACCACTGAGCTAAATCTCTGGCACTGTACCAAGTATTTAACAACAAATTAATTTTATGCATTCTTAAATCGTTGCTTAATAAGAAAAAGTAAATATAAGGGCCCAACCATTTATTTTGCACTTCTCTAAAGCAAGATTTACCAAAAAAATAAAGACTAGCCATAAAAGCTAAGACTGAATCAATTTTCCACTGACATTTCTTGAAATTATCCCCAGAATTTAAAGTCAGCTTCTTTAGAAAATACTGCTATATTTATATTGGGGGTGGAGGGGAATCCTACATTAAAAAAAAAACACATTTAGCAGGAATATTTCTGAGGACAGGAATATTACTTTGGGTTAAAGATTCTAATATACTTTGTCCAAAAAAAGGGAAGGCATGAACAGTATAAAACAGAAAAAATACTGGCTTACTGTACATACAAAAAGCTAGATATTAAGAGTTGCTGTCAACAGGATAAAAGGGAATACTGATATTCTCTGGGTACCTAAAATATGATCAAAATGAAAAAAGAGCCAGAAGCTGTACGCTGTTTTACAAGTACTTATATAAATAAAAACGTGTAAAACACAGTAAAATCCCTACCTAGAGAATTTTTAAAATGAGATTCACAGAACTGCAACAGCCAATGAAACTTTAGATTTAGAAACCTCTCATTTGACTGATGAACTTCACAATATAGTACATGACAAGAGTCTGGACCAGAACAGTAGTTATCTCTAGATATGTTTTTCTCTGTACTCTTATCTGTCAGTATTTAGAGGAAGAGAATTGTAGATTATGTTTAGACTATATAAAAGTACTGATCTAACAATGAGACATTATTTTAGCATTAAAGTACTTGAGTGTGGCAAACAGAAATACAAAAGAAAATCTGTGACAGCAATAAGAGAAGCATATGAAAGAATATATCCCTCTTTTGTAGTTATTTGGTTACTGTCATTTTATTTTAAGTCCATATATTATATAAAACATAACAGAAATCAGTTTTATAAACTGAAGTGTTTGGATGAAAAAACACAAGAACTGTGCCTTTGTGTCTACAGATCTCTCAATAAATTGTTTTTTTTTTTTTTAAAAGATAGTCTCACTATGCAGTTTAGGCTGTCCTGGAATTCACTATGTAGCCCACGTTAGCCTCATGGTCCACTGGCCACTATACCTGGCCAAATTGTTGGTCTTACACTTTAGATATCAAATAAAGATATCTAGCTTGAAACAGAAAGTTGATGTGCTATAAGACTAAACTATAGTTTGGTGATTGACCAAGAAATGATATTTTCTAAATCTTATCCTAAACAGTTGGCTATAACAAATGCTGATATGCAAAATCCAAGCTTTTATCAGACAGCAAGAGGGAAACTTGAGTGGGGAATGCAGTTTACCTCCACACTCTCTGAAAGGAGGTTAAAAAATAAATACTGTATTTTACCAGTGCTTTTTACAAAGCATTATTCCAAGCATGCAGGAGGTTGTAGTAAGCAGCTACATAATAAAGTCCAAATCCAGAGGTAGGTTCAAGGCCAAAAGTAGGAGAGTGAAGTAATCCTTCTAGGGCCAGTTATCATTTCACAGAATGCGAATTTGTGCTGGAGGATGAGCCAATGGCCTATTTTCTTCTCAACTAAAAGGATATTCCCAGTTTCAACCTTGCTGAAAAAGGCATTCTTACACCTGCTACTGAAAACAGCTAGGACACAGGGTAAGACTGGCATAAAATTATTAGCAAGCACATGCTAGCTATTCCAGTTTGAAATCTACCAAACTAAAAGCAAGTAGAAATAAAAAATTGAAGATGAACTGTTGTACAATTGAGAGAGGTCCCTTACTCTATGGAGAACATCTTTCTCAAGCTAGGTGGAAGTCACCAAAAGATGACTGGGCCATTTAATGACCAAAAGGAAAGGGAAAGAAAGCATTTAGAAAGATGGTGGTGCTGGCAATATAAAATCAATGGCAAAACACTTGCCTGGTATGTGTGAGGCCCTTGGCTTGATTACCAACACTGTAAAGAAAAATGGGGGGAAGGGAGGAAGAAATAAGAGTAAAAGAAATTCTTCTGGGTCTGACCAGATAAGTGAATCTAAAGTAACTACACCAAAGATAAGTGGCGTATTATTAAGACATCTTTTAAAATTTTGGTTTTCTGAGACAGGGTCTTGTTGTGGTTAGGCTGGCCTTAACTCATTATGCAGCCCACGTTGGCTTCAAACTCATGGTAAACCTCCTGCCTCAGCCTTCCATGTGCTGGGATTACAGGCATGCGCCATTATGACTGACTTCTTAAGATACCTTTTCTTCTCCTTAAGATATCTTAAACCCAGAGAAATATATGAAAAATATGGCAGTTAATCAAATAAAACCAAAACTCCAACAGTAAAACTCTCAAGATTTGAAATCAAAGATACTCATTTTCATTAATTCTGTGTATTATGGGGGGGAGTAGCAAATGTAAAGTTGTTTTATTTCTACTGGAGGAAGGAAGAGGATAAATAGAACTGTTTTCCAATTTGTCCTCCACTGTGTGTACACACACCCACACGCATACATATACATACATACACCAAAATTACCCCCAAAACCAAATCCAAAAATCAAAACCCCTAATACCCTCAAACTGTACCAATACTTCATATTTTGACCAAAAGAACAGATCCTGGTAGGAAGTGCAAAATGCAAAATCAAATGACCGAAAAATGCTGAACAAACAGCATTATTAATATACAAAATATTTATATTACTGAACTAGTAACAGATGATGTTCTCTGTGTTGGTAAAACTTTGGAACCACATAGCTGATTTGTTAAATCTAGTCCATGTCAGCTTCCAAAAACCAGAAAAGATTTCAGTTAGCTTCATTCTTTGATGCCTCATCAAAATTTTCTACAAGATCTGGAAAAAAAAAAAGGCACATGAGTCAAAACAAAAAAAAAAGGAAAACAAAGTACATGGAATACTGAACTTCAAATCCCACTAAAGACAAAACTGTTACAACCAGAATTAGCCTGACGAGAAAGGCATTTTCTTATGTCAATTATAATTCTCATGGAAATGTTATGTAACAGCTATTCATATAATTACAGTGATTTCAATATAATTAATGTAGGCAGTAGAGCTTTGTGTGAAAATCTGATTCTGTTTCAATGAGGGAACTTTTATTCTTTTTCTTTAGATTCTATCTGCATCATTATGAATCAATTTAAATTCAGAGCTCACAGTTGTCAAAATCCTGAAAGTCATCTATCCAATTACAGAAATGAGGTAAACAGCATGTTAAAAATCATAGGCTAGGAAGGGGCCGGAGGGTTAGCTCAATGGTTCAGGCACCTGCCTCGCAAGCGCAAGGTCCTGAGTTCATCCCAGTAACCACATACAATGCTGGGTGTGGAGACTCACGCCCACCAGCAATCAATACCACATACCACAGTGCCAGGCGTGGTAGCTCACACCTGTAATCCCAGCACTTGGGAGGCAGAGGCAGGAGGATTGCTGAGTTCGAGGCTTGCCTGGGCTACATAGTGAGCTCAGAGCCAGCCTGAACTACAAAGCGAGACCCTGTCTCCCAAAAAAAAAAAATCCTAGGCTGGGGATTTAGCCCAAGTGGTACCACGGCTATATGCCTATCTTGGAAGCACAAGGGCCAGAGTTTGATCCATGGTGTTGCCAAAAAAAAAAAAAAAAAAAAAAAACCCAAAAAAACAAAAACTTAAGGCTAAAAGAAATGCCACTTACCCGGAACATCATCATCTTCTTCATCAATGTCTTCTGGTTTTGGTGCTTTGCTATCCAATACTACAAAAAGTTTACTATTAGTTATTAAGAGCAAAGATCTTTACAGAACTCTTACATATTATAGTATTTTTTTTCTGCCTAAATCTCACATACTTGCTTAGAAAAAGCTTACTACTGCTAATCAATCTAAAATATTCATAGTTTTTTTAACATTAAAATTAATACTTTAACTGGATATACACTAAATGCAGCTGGTGCTTTTACTGTGCAGCACAGATAAAATTTATATGCAAAGTGGAATAATTCAGGGCCAGAGATATAGCTCAGTGGTTCTGGCACATGTCTCACAAATGCAAGGACCCTGGTTCCACGTAACCATATACAACAACAGTGGGTGTGGTGAATCATGCCCACCAGCAATCAGTACCACAGGGCCAGGCGTGGTGGCTCAATCCTGTAATCCCAGTACTTGGGAGGCAGAGGCAGGAGGATTGCTGAATTGGAGGCCCTAGTTTGCACAATGAGCTCAGGGCCAGCCTGAACTACAATTTGAAACCCTTTCTCGAATGAATGAAAATAGAATAATTCAAGTGGATCTGAATAAAAATACATTACAATAAATTACCCTGGCCATGTTCTCTAAGAAAAATTCCTATTAAAGATTTTTTATTTCATAGTAAGTATCTACCTATGTAGTACGTACAGTATACTGAAATACAAGGCTCTTTGACTGCTGGGGCAATAATATGTATCTGAAATCTTAACTGGACCAGAGATGTAGCTCAGTGGCACCACACCTGCCTGAAATCATGACTATCTTGGAAATCAAGAATTTAAGGTTACCATATTCATAGTCAAAAATATTATATCTGAATATTTTATAAACCATACTACATTAGTTATTAAAAGAAATGATCAAAATTTTATGAAGCAGTCAAGAGACAAAGGAAAGTCTGTAGTGAGGCAAATCCTCTCAGTTGAAGATGGGACACCTTTTAAATTATTAGGTTTCTTAACAAAGTAGACAGTAGGAAAAGATGTATCAACAAACTGAAATACCTACCTTGCCTTGGGAACTGTTCAGCTAATTTTCTAAGACTTGTTAAGCTGTCTGCACCAAGCTGACTTAATATTCCAGGAAGCATTTCTGTGATTGGTTTGGCTTCTGCATGACCAGTAATTGCAAAGGTGTTAGCAGACAGGGAAGCTTGGACTTTGGGATTGTTGAAATGAATAACTGTGCCATCATCTTTAATCATGTTAACCTGTATGATTACAGAAAAAATGTACTTCACAAGCTAAGCACAACCAAAACAATATCTTTTATAAAGCAATTTAGCCAACTATGATTTCTTGTTTAGTAGCTATGAAATTTCAAAGTAGTAATTAGCTAAGCAGTGGATACAGGTGAGAAAAAGACCTTAGCAATAAAGTACAATGCTGCAGGATGGCACAGATTAGTAAGACAGTCAAGAAATAATCATTTCACTATAGACCTAAATTTCAAATTCAGACTTCTATGAGAAGGAAGTGCATGCCACACACACACAAAAGAAATTATCAACCAAGAACCTGCTTTTTAATAAAGTTACCCACTATCTTAATTAGTTTACATATCAAATGAAATTGGTGCAATTGCTACTTGATGAGGTAACATCTTACTTTGGGGACCAGATATAAAGAGGAAAAAGTGTACAGTAAAAATAACCACTGAAAATCCACAAAGAACACTCAGAAATTTAACCAATCAAGTATTTCACTATTTTGAACACAATAAATTTATAAAAATTTCAATCTGCTCTTATCGTTTCACTCTTAACATAAGATTTTGTTGGTTCCTCTAATTTCTTCTTTAAATTAGAGATGTGGTCTTGCTATGTTGGACTCAAGAAATTCTTCTGTCTCAGCCATCCAAGTAGCTGGGACCGTAAGCACATGTCACAATGCCTAGTTAGTTTTTCCTAATTCTTAAGAGTGGTTTCTCATCAATCTTCAGTAATCTCTGTAAGGATGAAAGAAACTCTCCTACTCACTTGTCTACCTGAATATGCTATGTCAGTAACTGGAAAACCTTTAAAATCATCCCAACATTTTTTTCTATAGCTTTTACCAATATGAACTGATTATTTCAGATGTGATTTATGACACTGCCAGGACTTGCTGAACAGGTATATTTAAATTATTATTTTCTGCTGGGCATGGTGGTCCATATCTATAACCACAGCTACTTGAGAGGCTGATGCAGGAGAATTTCAAATTGAGACCAGTTTAGACAACTTGGCAAGACCTTGTCTCAAAACAAAACACCTGGGGATATAGCTCACTGACAGACTGCTTGCCTAGCATGCATGTAGATCTGGATTTGATATTCAGTAATGAAAACAAAGTTGTTATTCATCTCTTTCATTCATATACTTTCTCTCTGCCTTTTTTGGTGGGGGAGGGTACAGGTGAATTTACATAAGTTAAATGTGTAAATAATGTGATTTCATTTAATTGATTCCACTGTGTAAGTTACCTTGGTGGTAACATGCTTATACATTAAAAAGGTTAGGAGAGTTAACTCTTGGCTACTTTAGAAGCATTTCATGATCCATCCAAAAACTGCCCTTGTCACAATCAAGCAGAGATGCTGAGTGTTCTCCATGGTCAGTGGGAAGTGGGCTTTTCTTCCTCAGAGGTAATCACCACCACTGACAGCACCAGAAAGGAAGGGGAAGAAAGGGGCTTCTAATTTCAGGCAAGACCTGGAACACAGAGAAAATAAAGACAAATCCCTGGAAAATTATAACTAAGCCCCAAAAATAATTTCCCAAGTATTTTCTTCTAAAAACCACTAATTTAATTCTGTATCATTCCCTCTCTCAGTACTGTACCTAAGGTTGTTTGCAGTGTATCATACACAGTAAGCATTCAATCCTGCTGTTCTAAATAAATAGAATCATGATCATGGGTAAATTTACATTACTTTTAGAAAAAATAAATTATGTAATTCTGAAGATGGCTACAGTGTCAGTAGAAAGATCAAATGACCAAAAATGTGGGAGCCTGAGAAGGGCTTGCTAATAGATGTGATGAGATATTGTG
>PVIC010026051.1:0-14612 GCA_004025085.1 Thryonomys swinderianus
GTTGCACATGTGTGCAAAGGGATATTTAGGGATAGAAATTGAGATGCAGAGGGTGGAAAGGAAAATTTTTCCAATTACCTTTTCTAGACCACTTTGTCTGTGTGAGCTTTCTCTCAGACTGGGATGTACATGCTTGATGACCCTGTTCTTTGCTGAAGTGTGTGAGTAAGAAACGAGATAGCAGCCAACAGCTATGATATGTGACAGGACACGACTGTCCCTGGAGGCTGCAAACAAGTCTTGCTATCCACTTGCTCTATTCCGTTGTGGGTAACAGGTCACTTCTAACCCAGATGGGCCAAGACCAGTAGAGATATCACATGTGTATCAAATAACCAGAGTATAAACAGCAAGACTTGTTGCCCAGGCACACAGAGTAGATTGGGTTAATGAACAAAGTGATAGGAATCCTGGTAGAGCGGACCACACGGGGGAAAGTGTATAGTTGTGTTGGCTTTTGGTAGAGGAAGTTGTGCATGGGAGTGAAAATGGACACACATGGCAGGAGCTAAGGGAGTTGAACAAGCCATAGGCTAAATCCAATAGCACGTGGCCCTCAGCGCTCTATTAAGAAGTTTGGACATTCTCCTGCCCAAAACCTTGATGCGAATTGAGCTTGGAATTTACAGGAGATGACTGGGTCAGGAGGTCTATAAGGCCCTTCATTCTGCTTCCACTAGGTGATTGTTTGCTGAGGGGCTGGTGTGTTCAGGGGAAGTTCCAGGTCTCTGCAGCACATCCTGTCATGAACTGCTTCAGTGCAATTTCTTTCAAGTGCAGGGGCCCATGTGATTTACAGAATGAGAGTATGATAGGTGTAGTGGTAGCCTACTTTGGTAGAAATCATTCCAGTAGTCATCCTTTTGGTAACACAAGAAGGCATATTTAACTTGGAGAAGTCATAGGAGGGATAGAGTCCAAAAGTCAGGTAGAATTTTGTTCAGAAAAGTATAATCACTAGCCGTGATCTCACTCTGAGGCTTGGCAGATAGTGCTTCACTGGAGAATATGGGCTGTGACCTGTCGGTAGTCATGAAGGGACAACCAAGAAGGAAAAGACAATACACAAGATGCGTCCTGGGACCAGCAGATTGTTTGTTGAGGTGAGGGGGATCCTGGAGTAGGAATTCATCGTTTATCTTCAGCTGGAGTCACGGCTGTCATTTTGTCTAGCCCCATGACTTATCTCCTGGGGCTCTAAATATATGTTTCAAAATACAAATTAAATAATAAGAAATTTTTTCAAAATCAAAAATTAAACACTCAGGGATGATCTGTAGATTCAGTGAACTGAGGTGGTATGTCTCATGTGGTAAAGTGTTCTTGATTCCAGGTGGGTGTTGCTGACCTTGAAGTACCTGTAGAAATGTCAGACCTAGGACATCTGTGATGAATACATCAGCCCCTGATGTTAAAAGGCTTGCAGCCTCCACAAAATGCCCATAAATGGTGAGCTCCAATTCAGAGAAATATCTGCTCACCAGAGGGATTTGCAGAGTACATAGGGAATGCAGTGTAAGGTAGGGGTTCTATCAGATACCTCTGCCCAGTATCAGCATGATGCAGTGTGCAAGCAGCTTCTTGGCCCTCTATAGTTTGGCTGTGTATAATTGCAGGAGTCTGACTGCTTACATAACTCAAATGGGCATATCAGATAGCAAAGTTGGACCAGCATCGCTTCTTTGCTAATAGTGGCTACCAAGTTTTAAGTCTACTCTGCAAAGTAGCAGTGCTCAGCCAAATTCATTTCCAGACAAGATCAACTGACTTCAAGTAAATTCTCTCTTTCTGAAATAACTGTTTGTTCTCTTCAGCAAAAACATGCTTGTGCTCTCATTCTATAGTTCTGCCTGCTTGACATTTGCTATCAGCAGGTGATCCCAAGGCTAGCCCAGCTCCCTCCATCCCATATTGTGACAAATAAAACGTTAGATGTCCTCGGATTCTTTGGTGCCTAGAACAGCTTCGATTAGACGGAGACTCAGTTTCTCTCAAGTCTCTGTGTGATTTTATTTTCCACTTTCCTATCTCTCTGATGGCATACTGGCTTGCATAAGACCAGGACTCACTGCAGGAGTCTCTGGTAATGTCTCTTTTTCCTTTTCCTATAAGGGATGAAAGGCATAGACCTTAAGATCAGATGGAGCCATATAACAGTTCTGGACCCTGGCCAGTAATTTGTTTCTCTTGAACATTTGGGCTTAAGTTTCACAGAAGTTACCACGAGCTCTACTAAGAAGCAATTAGAAAGGTTTAACAACACAGTAAATATAAAACCTTTGACCAAGAACTCAACGGACTAGTTTTTATTTAGCATGGACTGAACTCCAGGCCCTCATCTGGGCCACATAGCTGGCACTAATAAGCATCTAATAAATGGCAGGTAACTTTTAGTATAGGAAAAGCAGTTCAGTTTGGGAGTTGAAAGGAAAGGATCCTGAAAGAAATGGCTTTCATGCTCTGCCCCAGCCATGAGACTGTGACAGTGGAAAATGAACTAGGGAGAATAAATCGCAGCTAATTTTTAATAGTGTAATTAACAGGCCATTAAACATTGAAAATCTATTTATTGTGTAAAAAAGAGGCATTGAAGTTTTGAGGAGGAGAATGACCTGATAAGACCTGTGATCTCTGAAGCTGCTCTCAGCAGCCGAGTGGGCTGGGCTGCCAGTGACGTCAGGACGGAGGCAGAAGGGCAGAGGGAGGGGCGGTGAGGGGACGAGACGCTGTCCCATCCCCTGCAGCAGCAGAGGCAAGCGGGTCTCACTCTCCTTGCTATAGTATTAATGAGGGTTTGGGGATGAAGAAAAGCTGAGCGGAGAAGGCAGCCTGTTCAGGAGCACTGCTGTGCAAGTCTCCAGCCCGCTCGCAGGGGAGGAGCGCCGATGCTCAGCGGTGCGGGCACAAATAGAGCACTCTGCATTTGCAGGAAGAGTTTCTATCTTGGCTCACAGGAGCTGAGAACAAAGGGAACCCTTTAAGGTCGTGGGAAATACCTGTCACGCAGGGCAAGCACCGGCTTTGCCAAAAAAGCAGTTTTTCACAACCTAAGTAGGAAGCAGATGTGAAATTAAAAGTTAACCTCAAAGGATCCTTAATCTCCCCAGAAATAGACTAAAGCAAAGAATCCAGTTTTTGCCCCTCGAACTGGATTTCTCCTGAGGGGCTCTCATCCACTAGAAAAACTGAGCAGGGTCCACACT
The DNA here is from genome assembly GCA_004025085.1 of Thryonomys swinderianus. Lineage (NCBI taxonomy): Eukaryota > Metazoa > Chordata > Mammalia > Rodentia > Thryonomyidae > Thryonomys > Thryonomys swinderianus. Next base: position 3,204 of record PVIC010026051.1, read on the forward strand.
TAAAAAATAACAGCTTCCTTTAGTTATTGGCTTTTATTTTTATTGTACCAGTGATCGAACTCACGCCCTTGTGCTTCCAAGGTAGGTGCGGTACCACCTGAGCTAGATTCCCAGCCCCCCCCCCTTAGTTATTGGTTTGCAGTCTGTTCTCCAAGTCTCCTGTGTACTCATGCTCATCTTACTCTTCTTGATGTGTCTCTTCCTCATCTAGCTGAATAGTAAACTTAGCTCAACTCTCGCCTGAAAGCAAATCAGAATGGTGAGACTGTGACGCTGTGTGGCAGTCCCTCAGAACGGGCCAGAGCCTTGGCTCCAGGACCCCCCGGGTGCCGGAGCCACAGAAGCTCAAGGCCCTTATGGCAAAGAGCACAGACTCGCCCGTAATCTGTGCTCATCCTCCCGCGTTCTTTAAATCACCTCTGTGTCACTTGTCATGGCCAACACGATGCCAGCGTCACCTAAATAGTTGCTATGCTTCAGTGTAAATGCCTTTCATTGCAAATATTTTCAACCCGTGCTTGGTTAAACATGCCGAACCCAAGGTGATGGAGGGCCAACTGTCACTGCGGTTTAATCGACACAAGCTGCACAAGCGTAATAACGACTTTTTATATTTGGCACGTCACCAACAACTGTTGCTGGCGTTTACCGAGTCTTCACTGAAAGCCGCCCTCGGGCTAATCTCAGAGTCCTCGGGGTGACTCCGTGGCTGAGAACCCTTCTCAGCCCTCGACACACGGGGAGACAGAAGCAGCGGGAGGCCGGTAACTCTGCCACGTCACACTGCAGCCGGGCGTGCTGGGACAAACCCTGGCAGATGGGCCGTCACGGCTGGCCGCTCCCTGCTCACCGCTCCTTCCGTGAGACTCGCTCTGCGGCCTTTACTCCGAGCGCGCTCGCACTGCTGTTCTCTGCTCACCGGCCCCCTTTCACCTCCGTTGTGTTCTGCCTGAGGGCTTCTCTTCCTCCCTCTTCACATCAAGGAGTCTTAACTGTAGGGGCCGTAGCTCCCTCCGCCCCACACCTTACATGTTGCTTGGGATGTGATGGGAGTCTAACATTTGAGAAAATAAATTGAACAAGAAATATAAAAAAAAAAAAACTAAGCAGAGACAATAACCTTAGCTTCATTTTCCTGTCAATACTGTGAGCAAGAGCATGGGTCTCTTGGGTGAAATCTTTGCATTTCTTTTGGGCAACTGTGGTAGAGCTGATGGCACCAGAGCCCATTGGTTATCCAGATGCTCTGTCCCGGCAGAGATTTTTAAATCTCACTGAGGGACTACAACACGGCTCGAAAATAGCATTCATAGTAGGAAAAACAACATGAAACAGTGAACCATAAGATAACCCGTACCTGAGATCTGGAGGGAAAACTGAGTCTGAGCAATATCCCTTGTTCTATTAATTAAGGCAAATCAAAAAGATTAGGTAGTGGAGATGGCTATCAGCCCAAGCAAGACAGAACCGAACGAGCACACGACCTTTCCTAACCTTCTTTCATTCCGAAGCTGACGTTGCTACTCCGCTGTGTCTGCTGATCTTTACGATGGATCACAGAGCGGGACAGGATCCGTGTATTTGTCTGTCGATCAGACGACAGTGTTCCCGAGTCGCGCCCATCTGGTGAACACTGTCATTACGGAAGCTTCGAACACGCACCTAGACTGATGCATGGATCGCGGAGCAGACGCGTTTTGTGTTCAGGGAGGGATGGAGTGGAGGGCGCTCCGTCGGGGGAGGCACCAGAGAGGAGCAGAAGCAGGAGCAGGACGGTCGCTGTGATCACGCTGCAAGTCCGCCGCTGGTCCATCACAGCCGCCCTCTGGATGGGGCAGCCCGAGGCTTCTGCGTCTGGGTCTCTCAGTCAGTTGAGTGGCAACATATAGGGTGAACGTTCTCCCGCGCGATTGCAGACTGTGTGTCATACATGCCGCCGAAGTGTCATGCCCACTGGACCCCTGAGTCATGAAAATCTCAAAATATCCTGCCCAAACGCCAGCGAGGGCAGCGATGGCGAACCTCTTACAGACTGAGCGCTCAGACCCCGACCTCAGCTCACTCGTTTCTAACGAAGCGCCAGCGCTGCAATTAAGCCCGAACGCTGAGGTTTTCATTCAGAAAAAAACAACTATTTTCTGGTGGTGGGCTGCAGAGGTGACCCGGCCCATGCGCCGACACTGAGGGCTCCGGGTGCCAGGCCTGGCACCACGGATTCTCCACCGCTGCCCTGGAGAGAGCGCCCTCCCTCTCAACGACCAGCCCGTGTGGCCCCCAGTGACACCCTTCATGGGGGCTGAGCTCGTGACTCGCTGGTGCTCTAGTGACTCCGCTGCGTTCGCTGCGACTCATTTCTCTCCCTCCATTTCTCCCTTTTCAGTTTCACTCGCCCAGGAAGAGGATCTTGGCTCGGTAAAGGAGGCTCCGAGGCGGGACAAGAGCAGTCCATCATCTCCCTGGAGAACTTGGTCTTTGGAGCTGGGTACTGCAAGCCGACTTCCTCAGAGGTAACCTCTGCCAGTGCCCCTTAGAGTCTTGGCCGCTCCCCGTCACGAGCCACCACACCGCCTCCTTCCCACTGTGTCCCTTCCCAGTGCCAAGCCCTGCGGCACACTCAGGGAGTGTGGTCCTCCTCTGGCGCCTTCTCTGTGTGGCCTGCTCTGGGGAGCAGGAATCTGTTCTCACGGGTTCCCTGAGCACGTGGTGACCCTCAGTTTTGACATCGAGCCGTGCACAGCTGTGAGACTTCACCTGCTCACTCTTGAACGTCCGTTTTCTCACCGTGACAGTAAGATCACCAACAGTTAATAATCTAAAGATTGTATAGATTCAATGTGGAACAAATGGAAATGTTTTAGCCTGTAACTGGTACTTAGCAGTTGGCCAGTGGATTGTGTATTTTGCCTTCTCTCCTTTTCCTGCTTCCCAAAAGATGTCTGTTGTTATTCCACTGTGATGTGCAGGCTTTTGGCCCCCACACAGTACAACTGTCCTTATTTCTCCTGGGGCAGTACATGATGTGTCCTATTATTCCCCCGCCCCCCGTGGGCCTTCGCATTGAACTATATCTCCAGTTCCCACACTCTTTTGAAAGAGCGTCTTACTCAGTTCCCCAGAGAGGGCTCAGACTTGTGATCCTCCTGCTTCAGCCTCCGGAGTGCTGAGATTACAGGCGTGCACCACCACAGCCACCCTAGGACGTGTTCTTATTAGTAGTCTGCTCAGAAAGAACCGGCCTGTGTCGCTCAGTATGGTCCAGAGAGACAGAGTCAGTGGGGTGGAGTTCTCCCTTATCATAAAGAATGGCTTCATGCAGTTATGGAGGCTGAGAAGTCCCAGAGGTGAGCTCAGCAAGCCGAAGACACAGGAGCACTGAGAACAGAGTTTCAGTCCGTGTCTCTCAGCCCAAAGACAGGAGAAAACTCGTGTCACAAATCAGAAAGTAAGAGAGAGGAAATTCTCCCTCCCTCTCTCACTTTCACATGTTTTATCGAGTCCCCGAGTGGGTGGGATTACTGCATCCATGCTGTGAGTACCATCTGATTTACACATTTGCCTCTTCAGACATCACTATCATGCAAAAACCACTTCACAGGACACCAAAATGATGCTTAGTCAAGCATCTGGGCACCCCATGGTCCAGGCAAGCTGATGTACAACACTGCTCATCACACGGTGCAGGACAAGAGTATGAAAGGTTGTCCGCGCTCAGCAAACCCCCATGAGACCTGTGTCGGCTTTGTGGGCTGCTGGGCTCTGTGCTCAGAGCCTGCAGAACATCTGGGGATGCCCTTGCCTGTCTCCCGTGTCACTATCTCGCCCAGCTCTGAGACCCAGCTAGGAGATCTGGGTACAGAGCTGCCCAGGTTATGCCTCCTGTGGGTCAGGTTGCTGCACTGCAAACCCTCATGGTTTGACTGGTAAAGAGAAAGGGGCCGAGAACAGATGTTAGAGCCAGTAAGGGTTGGATTAAAGATGGCTTCCCCAGACCCGGAGATGCAGGACCCTGGGCAACCGCGGCGCTTCTCAGAGCTCTGTGACCTTAGCACCGCCAGGGGAGTTGTGTATGAGTGAGAAGGGCGTAGAGGGCAATGGGTCTGTGGCACGAGGTGTGCTTCTCATGGGCACTGACGGCCCCAGTCCTCCCATGAGGCTGGGGCAAGGAGCAAAGGTAGGCCTCCTATTCTCTTGCCCTCCTGAATGCCTACAGCAGACCCCTTACCCTGAGGTAGGAGCCGGGTTTCCTCCCAGTTCCCCGCTGCTGGAGGCACTGATGGCGAACTCTGCAGGACCAGGCACACTGCCATCTCCCAGGCAGCGCTGATGCCATAGTTTTGAACTGTTCAGTCCCCAAGGCTCTAGGCATCTCTGTCTCCACATGGGCACTGAGCGGCATTCAGTTCCACATCCTCAGGGCCTAACACTACGCTCAAGAAGTGTGTGTGTGATGAATCACTAACACCAGGTGAGACGCTGGTCGATGTGGAGAATTGGTCAGCTGGAGAGCTGAGACACAAACTGCCTTGTTTTGTGTGACATCAGAAGGACACCTAGGGGGAGGAAGCTGTGGAGGGTGGTTGTCTCCCTGACAGGTAAGAGTCTCTTGGTGTTGCCCTGGGAGACCAGCAGGGGTGGGATGGGGCGGGGCACATTCCACATGATTTCAGCCCGGTGCGTCTGACGCAGGCATCACAAGTGAGGGCAACCCGGTTTAGTCAATACCTCTGAGGTTGTTGGAATGTGAGTCACATACGATAAGATTTTACATTCACCTCCCTGCTGCCGTGACTTGGAGGATAGAGAAACTGACTCTTATGAGAACTCAGTTTGCTGAAGAATGAAATGGGATAATCTCTTTTTTCTTAGAGTTAATATGTGCCAACATATTAGAGAAGCTGAGTTGGCAGGCATATGATAAAATCTAGTGTTTTGTTTTATTTTGTTTTTCCTTTTATTTCCTAGCTATTTCTAGGTATATGTGGCAAAGCACACATCTCTGTTTCTTAAAGGGACACTGAGAATGACTTACTTGGAGGGGGGCTAACCTTGAACTTGCCTGTGGTATTCAGCTCAATTTTTTTTTTTTTGGACTTGATTTTTTTCTTGTGTTTTTTCCATTTGAGTCCCATCCAATTTTGTGGATTCAGTGCCATGCACCCAACCCTTGTGCCTTCCCACCAGGCAAGGCTGCTAAGCAAAGAACAAAATTCTCTCCTCTTCTCTCCTGGGAGCTGTGTGTACAAATCCCTGAGAAGCCGAGAGCGTTAGCAAGCAGCACTGGAATCCACAGACAGCTTTGCCAGAAGCTCAGAGAGCAGGCGTCCCTCCTCAATAAGCACTTGCTGGCAAAGGCATTTGCAAAGCAAGAGCATCATAGCAAAATGAGCTGATTGGCACAGAAAGTGAGCAGGCAGTGGGGGTGACACAATGCCCCACGCCCTTCCACGTCAGCCCAGGCCCTGGGAGCTGTGGCCCTGTCTTCTCCAGCTGTACCCAGGTCTGCTACGGTCTGAGTGGGCAGAGTGAGCGCTTCTTTCTAATCTCCAAAAGCAGCTTTGCACAGGAGAATTTTCATCCTCTCTGACCTCAGGCCTATCTGTCACAGGGGCCCAATGCCTGCTTTATAGGACTGCTAGAAAGATCAAGTAAAATAACTATGGCAGGGCCCTGAGCATAGAACCTGGCACAGAAATGTCCAAGAAAACACTCTGCTGCTATTATTTTTTCCTATGGTTCATTCTAATAATTCATTTGTTCCTTGAACACTTCCAGTGTGGTCATATGGCTAGGACATCACCGGAAGAAGAGGGTTTAATGTGGTTCTGACGTTGATGTGCTCACAATCTCGAGCCAGCCACTCAACCCATGTGGTCGTGTTTTCCAAGACATACAAAGGGAAGGGGGCAAAATCTTTTGGCAGATTTCCCTTAGGCTTTTCTCTACTGCTTTTATTGCAACAGCACTTCCTTTATTAAGTACCTCTGGTGAATTTGGCGCATGCACAGTACACTGGCCCAGTTTCCAATGAAAGAGAACCACTAGGGTGTGTGCATATTCCCCATAAGCGCGTGTATGTGTAGGTGTGTGTGTGCATGTATGTGTGTGTGCATGTGTGGAGAACCTCCAGTAACAGCTGGAATGTTCACTCAGGAAACGTGAAGTCGTGCGTCTCCACTTCCTTGGCGGTGGGGGACAGAAAGAAAAGGAGAAATTTGGCTCATGCAGTTGTAGAGTCTGGCAAGTCACGCCGTGTACATTCACTTGGCCAACGAACTCCTTTAACGTCTGACACAGTTGGTAGACCCCAGGAGGTCAGTGGGGCAGCCATAGAGATGGAAAGGCCAGTGCTGCCTTGGTCACTAGGAGTCGTGTAACCCAGGTCCGCTAGGGTGAGACTGCGTCCGAGGGAGCTGCTGTGTTCAACTGTAGTACTGATTGTCATTCCGGGTACTTAGAGGTTCGACGGCAGGTGACTAGGGCTGAGGGCAAAGAACGAATGGGTGCTATGTGAGGAGACCAAGAAAAAAATGGAGTAGTGGTTTGGGAAATAAAAACACAAAGGATAGCAGAGTAAAGGGGTGAGTGGTGGCAGGGCTGTGATCGAAGTAGAGAAGAACAAACTGCAGAGAAGTAGAGGCAGTGCTTTCTGTGAAGGACTGCAGGCTAGCTGCTTCCGGAGAATTACAAGTCTGAGTCACACTCGAGAGAGAATGGCTGATACCATTCCTTTCAGATAACCCTAGTTATAGGCATTTGCCTTTTAAAAAATGAACACTTTATTGAAATAAGGTTTTCAGAATGGTGTATCTGCCAGGAATGTCCTCTGGCTCTCTTTCCTCATGCTGTCTGTCTGAAGAATGCTTATTTATTCTGCACAGCCCAGTGTCATTCCATTTCCTGCGGTGCTTCGCTTGACCACCTGAGTGTCCCTAAGCCTCTTTGCCAGGATGGTTCTGCAAGCCTGCCTAAATGTCACAGTGATTAATGGGCTTCTTTTGCTCCAGTTGAAAGCACTGTGTAAGGACGTAGTCATTCAGCTCTATATTTACAAGCAAATCACTCTTTCTTGCCCAGGTGACTCAGCCCTGCTTGCTCAGGAAGGAGACAAGTGACAAACTCCATCGGCAGCCAGGGTTCTGAGCAAAAGAAGGGATTAGGGACCCTGCAAGTGAGCTGACAGCACCCAGAGTTCTTTGCCATTTATCCAACATTTACAGGATCTTCCTGATGCCACGACAGGAAGGCTGAATCAGGCGGAGCAGGGGCTGAAGGAGATGTGGCCTCCCACAGTGCCTGGGCACAGGAGTGGGTGTTCTGGTCAAAGCCTGTCATGTTATCATCTGATCTCACACCCACTAGCCAGCCGGGCACTTGTAAGAAGCATCTCCATCACTTACTTGTTCAAAACTGGCAGTGGATGATGTCACCTGGAGAGGAAGATGGTGGGGGAGAAAATTCGTAACATTCACAGTCGGATGCACTCATGTTGAGGTCGAATGTGCCTCTTCGCTTGTCTTGGTCCTTCATTTTACAAATATTGAGGGAATTATCTACCCTGCGATGCCACATCTTGGAATTTAGCTAGAAAGCAGCGGCACATGTTTCTCACCGTCATGGAGGAAACGAGATAGAAAATGGACTAATGCTTAATAATTTGCATCCATCCATACAAAGCTGTGATCGTAGAGAACTCGGTCCAGACTTGAGGGATGGAGGGTCTTCCTTGAGGCAGACAGTTTTAGGCTGTGATCTGAGGAATGTGTAGGATGTACCCGAGAGAAAGGGAGGAGGGGCAGGCCTGCCATGTACGGTGTGTGAGCTGCACAGGACAAAACAGTAGCAGGCCGAGCAGATCATAGGGGCTGAAATCCTGCTCACTCCCCTCCCACCGACTTCTGCAATGGTCCGGCTGTGCCTGTGTCTTGAGAAGCAATCTTCTCACCAACCTAACCCAGAAGGAAACCTCCTTGTGGTTAGCACAAAGAGCAGTCCATGGTTTTGAACAGGCTCTGGTGGAGGGAGCAGGTTGGAGGCTAAGAGATTCATGTGGCCAAGTCCCTGAGGAGGAGAAACATAGTGAGCTGAAGGGTGCTGCAGCTGGTGAATGTGGGGATCTGGTGACAGGAGGACGAGGCGTGGGAGTGAGGTTACTCGAGGGCAGGCGCCTTCTTCTGCAGATGAGGTTCTAGGCGTCAAAGAATGAGTTGCATTGTGACAGAACACTGAAGAAAAACATGCCCTCTGACAACTTCCAGCGGGGTCCCTGCAGGGCAGGCTTCTCAGCCTTAGCAACTTTGCCAGTTTGGGCTGGATAATCCTTTGTGGTGGGAGCTGTCTGGGTATCCAGGGTGATCAGCAGCACCTCTGGCCTCTACACTTCAGACACCAGTTGCACCCATTATTCAGTTGAGAACCAGTTATATCTAGGCAGTGACAAGTATTCCTGGGAGAGAAATTCACCCAAGGTTGACTCTCCCATTCCAGGAACAGAGGTTGGGAAATGGAACATTTGCAGTTTATACACTCTGCATGCAGCCGTGCCTGCTGAGGGGTTACAAGAAGCAGGTGAACTCCAGAAATAATCGGTTTCTGTCAAACAGCACATAAAGCACGGAGACATTCTATGCAGAAACTTGAGGACTGGCAGAGTTGGAACAGCCTATTCATTATTGAACGGAAACATGAAGATTACATTATGAAGCAACAAGCAGTGAACGTAACATTGACAAAATCCAGCGACAGAGTGGCAGAATCTAGGAAAAGATCTCAGCTGAGTGTAGTGACAATGACGTAGGCCAAACTTGCTGGCTTTTCACTCAGGTGGCTTCATTTCTACTTATACTGAATCGATACAGAGAGACCGGGAAGCAGAAAAATGGAGAAACTATTACTGAAAGTAATAGTTTTTAAATTTAATTCTTCTGGTTCTTAGGAATTCCTCGGACTTGAAATAAGGACATCCATATTTAAATGGAACTTTGCTCCTTATAAGATCTTGTCTTGGAGACCATCACTGAACCTCCTGAAACGCGGCAGCCTCTGGTCTGTAAAATTACAGCGGCCCTGCTTCCTTTCTAGCAACCGTGGCCATCACTGTACATCTTTGCAAGTTGTTAGTCGCTGGTGGAACTCCAGTGATTAAGAGAGACACCATCTGGCATTCGTGGACAGGCAAGACACTGGGGACGTACAAACTGCATAAATGATCTTCTCACTACGCTGTGCTACCACTGCACTGAGTCACAGAGGGGTAGAGAAGGAGGCTGCTGTCCCACTGCCCTTCTGTCCTCACACTTCCGTCCCTGCCTCTAGGACTCTGCCTGTGTCCCTGGCCCTTTCTCCTTGCTGCTTCCTTCGCTTACACAGCTTGCTCTGCTTTTATCCCCTAGCTCTTCTCTTAGTTGTCCTCCTCCTGCTCTCTCTCTCTCTCTCTCTCTCTCTCTCTCTCTCTCTCTCCCCCCTTCCCTGTCCATCTCTTCCATGTTACCATTTCCCACTCACTTTCTCCATCACCTCTCTTCTCTCACTGTCATTCTCTTTGGTGAGAAGAGCTCTAGCCCCTGGGTCAGATCGGAATCCATTTCTACTGACTGATTCTTCACCCGTCATTTCCTGCCTGGTGACTTTTTGTTCAATGGCGAGCACTGCAGATTTTTACCTTTTGCCGTTCCCTGTTGTTGGGGGCAGGACTTGATCTTTGCTATCCATGCAGCTAAGTCATTTGAAATAGGTTACATCTTCCCAAGCCTTGCCGTTAACGTTAGGAGAGGCCAGAGCAGCCAGCCATTGACAGATCTAATGTCCTCCTGAGTTCTCAGCTCCGTGTTTCAGGATGTGCGTTTTCCATCCTGTTCTATGAGTCCATCAGTCATCGTAGCTCCGCCCAAGCTCTGGAAGCTGTTTACGCATCTCCTGCCTCTCAGACTCCCTGGACTTCTTTCTGACCCTCTGAAATGAAGCAGTCTGCCGGAGCGGCCTGGCCCCACACCCCACGCCCGGCACCAGAGGCTGGAAAGTCCCTTTCGGCAGGATCTTAGAGTGATAATCAGACTCCTTTTGTGTTTGTCTCTACAGCCTGAAGTTCAGGGTCTGGAAATCATGGTCCCAGATTTATGATCTGAAGGCCACAGATTGAACTCAAGGGCAAAGTCCTGAGTTCGATCCCTGGTACCAGGAAAAAAAAAAAAAAAGCGTGGTGTCACACACTCGTAATCCCCAAATTGGGAGGCGAGGCAAGTGAGTCCGAGGCCAACTTGGATTACATAATGAGACCCCATCTCAAATAATAAAGAAAGAAAGAATAAAATTTTGCTATCTGGATTTTCTCCACATAGGTGAGAAAATCTGGCCACATTTCTCACTGCTCGAGGCAGTCTTCCACCTCTCATCGTTCCTCTTTGTAATGTAAATTTATATCTGCGCGGTTCCTTGTTTGCTTTTGACTTCCTCTTTGCATACGAACCGTTCGCTGAAAGATACACTGGGATTTGAACCAAGTGCACGGAAATGGACTTTGTGGACGTTCTTTGTAGAATGGAGGTGGTTCCTCCCCTTTCTCATTTCATTGTCACTGTTGCCACTGCTGTAGCCACCACCACCTCTGACATCCAGGGCCTCCCGGCGCTGGCGCTGTGCTGGGGGCCCCAGACAGCTCTGCCTTTATTTACTCACTTACTCATAATGGCATCCTGTGAGGCAGGTTATTAGAAATCTCTTTTTGTCTTGGTAGCGGGAATTGCGTGGAAGGGCTTCAGGTTGAACTGCACCTCCAGCCCTTTACATATATACACACACACACACACATATATACATATATGGATATATATACATATATGGAGAAATACATATGTATTTTATTATATATATTATAAAAATATATATGTATATATACATACATTTCTCCATATATGTATACACACACACACACACACATTTGTTGGTGTTTTTGTAAATTAGGGTTTCCTTAAGTTGCCCTGGCTAGGCTTGAACTTGCAACCTTCCTGCCTCAGCCTCCCAGAAGTTGGGATTACAAGTATAAGCCACCCAATGTGACTAGTAATCTCATATTTCAGAGAAGAAAACTGCCGTATGCCAACTCCAGGACCCACCTGGAAGTACAGCCCAGGGTCCTGACCCGGGCAGGGAGGCCCTCGCGGTCTCCGGACCACCCCACCGGGCTCGTGGGCTCCTGCCAGCGGCAGGCTTTTCCAGGACAGCCTGAGGGAGGGAACGGGGAGACACTGCCCTGGCTGCGGGGACCGCTATTGGCGTCGCACCTGTCTAGGCTCTGAGACTACGGACAGGAAGGAAGACTCAGAAACGTGCCCGAGGGCTTTCGTTAGAAGAGTGTCATTTTCAAGCGAGCGAACACCCAGAATTATATGTCCATTTCAGTCCGTTAAAGCCTCA